>PVJO010028298.1:0-18358 GCA_004026905.1 Hystrix cristata
ATCATGTTCTAGTTCTAGACAGGAAGAACCGAAGGAGAGAAGGGCAAGAGTGTGTGCCAGTTTTAGTCTGCTCCTCTTAATAGTACAGTAATAGCTTTCCTGGAAACACCGAAGCAGGCTTCTGTTTATATACTCTTGGCCAAAACCATGTCAACTGACCACCCCAAGCTCAAAGAGAGACTAAAAGATAAACACAGTTTAACTGGGAAACACCGATGTTACAGGCAAAAATCAGTGTTCTATTAGTAAAGGAGAAGCCATATATTTTGGATAGGGAATTAGCAGTGAGCATGAGTATACTTTCTTTATATTCTCATGTTGTTCTGTAAGATGTAAGGTGTGTACCACACAATGATGTTATTTAATTTTTTTAATGATTTTTTTTAAAGCATCAAAAAAGATTTAAAATGGAAAGGGTTGGGGATTTAGCTCAATTAGTAGAGGGCTTGCTTAGCAAACCCAAGTCCCCAAGTATAATCCCCAGTACCTCCCCCCAAAAGATTTAAAATACATAAGAAAATGGATGGAGTTCATTCACAAAATCCGCCCCGAGCTTTCTAGCAGGCAATTAGAAAAAGAGAACACTCCAAATGTTCTTCAGAAAAGGGTTTGTTCATGGCAGCGCATTATAAAGGCATAATAAAAAGGGCAGGAGTGCATAGGTAACCATAATTGGGAGAGTGGATTATTGGGGACAAAGTACATTCACTCCTCAGTATCTAGAAGGGATGTCTTCCAAGACCCTCACCCTGGTGAATACCAAAATTCATGGATAATCAAATCTTATGTATAAAATGGCATAGTACTATTCACTGAATTTCCTTTATCCAAGATGCTCGGGACCAGAAGTGCTTCAGATTTTAGGTATGCATATACGTATGTAATTATTGGAGCTGGGGATCGAACTCAGGGACTTGGGCTTTCGAGGCAAGTGCTCTACCACTGAACTAAATCTCCAACCCCTAGGTGTTTTAAAATTACATATACACAATAAGCCCCAATAATACTCTCTAGTTCCATGGCATTTCAGCACCCCAAAGGCCTGGTGTTTGTATATTTGTCATGATGCTCGCGGTTTTGAAGCAACGTCTGAACTCTTCCCAGGGGAGTGTAAATGACTTCTGTTATCCCTGCAGGTACTGCCGCCAGGCTGCGGGTTGCAAACTCTGGAGCACAGATGTGCTTACGGAGAAGGCAAGATAAATCTTCATGCCGACCAAACTTAAGTGCCAGAGTAGTCTTCTACATTAATGGGGGGAAGATTCCACTATACAAGTTTCAAAATCCATCTCTCCTCGACTGAAGACTGCACCCTGCGTTGCGATTCCGTAACGCTGCGGCCGGAAGAGGACCTTCTGAATCGGAAATGCGATCGCTCTACTGCTGAAACCTGCGCAGCAGCCACCCAAGTGATGCTTCATTTGGCCAACACGGGCAATGTGAGGTGATATACCTTGTTCTGAAGATAACAGGATCAGCGGCCTCTTCTCATGAGCTTCTGAATCTACCGTGCTGCTTCCCATCTCTCTTGTTTACGAAATATTTTTTTAACCCGTGACACCAGCTGAGCCTCGTGTTGTAGGGAATGACAGCTTTTTGGTAACTTTCTCAATTTCTTCCATTGCTACTGGTCTGTTAGGTTCTCTCTTCTGGAGCCAGTTTTGATACCTGGATTTCCTGTGCCTCGGGGTCGCTATGGGCCTCCAAGCCTCCTGCTGTGTTGGATGCTGTGGAATTCTTTCAAAGTGAAGTCGAAGGGGGTTCCAAAGAGCGAGGTCATTAAAATGTATTTCAAAGGCCTCTGTTTCATAGATTACAGGCAGGGAAGCAGCAGGAGGCAGGAATTACGACCAGCTAGGTAGGCCCACGGAAGTGGGCGCCGGCCCCATGCCCCATGCCCAGTGCCACAGCCCGCTTGCAGGAAGGCCTGCAAGCGACCTGGCACCTGCACAGGCGCAGAACTCTTATACATACTTTCATACACAGAGCCTGAAGGAAATGTTATACAATATTTTTAGCATGCTAGCATTTTGATGGGGACATTTCATGAGGTCGGACCTGGGACTTTCCATTTGTGGTACCATGTCAGGACTCAAAAAGTTCTGGTGTATTTCAGATTTCAAATTAAGGATATTCAGTATGTATTTGCATATAACCCATGCACATCTTCTATATATTTTAAATCATTTCTAGATTATAGTACCGTATGCACTGTAAATGCTATAAACCTGTTATATCTATTGTCCAGGGAATAATGACAAGAAAAAAAGTCTATATGTATTCACTACAGGCACATTTTCTCCCACATATTTTCAATCCATAACTGGTTGAATCTCAAGATTGAGAACCCACAGATATGCAGGACTAAATGTAAAGGTAGTAGTATGGTTGCACTTGTGTGTGTGTGTGTGAGAGAGAGAGAGCAAGCAAGCGAGCGACAGACAGACAGACAGACACACTAGGTATCGAGCCCAGGGCCATCATACTTAGCTACATCCCCAGACCTTTAAATTTTTTTTCTTTAGATTGAGACAGGGTCTTGCTAAGTGACTCAGCCGTCCAAACTAGACTCTAATTTGCAATCCTCCTATTTGAACCTCCCAGAGTAGAGCTGGGATTATTGGCATGCTTTACCACATCTGGCTATCAATACTTTGAAAGATAAAACAGAGTGTAAGTATTATGGGGTTTTTTTTTTGTTTGTTTGTTTTGTTTTTTGAGGCAGGGTGCTGGGGATCAAACTCAGGGCCTGGTGCTTACTAGGCACTCTAATCACTGAGCTAAATCCCCAGCCTGTAAGTATTATGGGAGGAAGAGGATTGTGGGTGGCAATTATGATGGTCATGAGGATGACTGAGATGAGTCAAATTTTAGGATTAACTGGCTGAGGTTTAAAACAGCGTCAAGCTTGGCGCTCACATGGTGCCAGGCCAGATGAGCCTCAGTATCTCAGGAATCTGTCACCTTTGCTGTACTCGAGGACACTGCATGGGCCATGTTGCCGGGGTCTCAAGAAAGATCTGGCCAAATGCGTGTGACATGGTTCTGAAGTGTTCTCCCACTGAGTGGCCAAAAAGGAGGCAGGATAGTGTGCTAATTTGAAGGATGGTCACGCCTCACTGTAATTTAGAGCCTCAGGTTACTTGAAGGTTATAGTTTCCTTTTAAAGAAATTTGAAATTCTCTTCATTATACAAGTAGTAACCACATCCCTAAAGCTGTCTATTTATGGAAAAAAGTTTGAGGATACTTTGTACCACTTCTATATATTGTGATCATGTAAGTCCTACAGGATATAAGACACAAGTATCTTTGTAAATTAGTTGCCTGTTTTTCTAAATGTCTTCAATACATTCAAAATGAATAAAGGTCTTGTTTTTCAAATTCCCAGCATTTAGCTGAATGGCCAACAAATATGAACTGCTTAATACATATTTAGTTCTTGTGCTTTTTTCATTATTTGCGTCACAAAACTATTTTCTTCCATTTTTGCTTAGGACACAACTGATAAATTTTTTGTTTGCATGGGGATGGGGATTGGTCCCAGGACCCTGAACATGGTGGGTAAACATTCTACCAGTGAACTAGTCCCTACCCACCCTCTTCCCTCACACACTTTTGGAAAATAGTATTATGATAAATCTTGGAGGAGGCCATAACATGGAATATAAAAGTTAATTTTTTTTTTTTTCTGGTGCCAGGAATCGAAGTCAGGGCCTTGTGCTTGCTGGGCAAGCACTCTAACCACTGAGCTAAATCCCCAGCACCCAAAAGTTAATTTATACCAAGGTTAAAAAACCTTGGTATAAGAGCTGTTTCCAGAGCTAAGGAATTTGAAATGTCGTATTTTCTGTTTGTACACTAATAAAGGATTTTAAAAACCACATGCTAAATATACCTCTGACATTAGAAATCTAGAGAGCAAAGAACGATACTGTGAACATACCCGTTTACGGCAGTAGTGTAAGGACATGAACATGTTATAATTTCTTCCTTGAACTATACTTTCTCTATGTTCTTCCTGACTCGCCTTACAATATTGTCCCTTAATGTCTAAAATTAATTTTTTTAAAAAGTAAAATCCATTTTCTTTGCTACATTTTATAAATCTGTCAATAACATCTAAAAAGCAACATTAAATAACTACATCATTCTTTTAAGATTATGGTTTGTTTGTATGGCAGTTCCTCAAAGAATTAAACATGGAATTATTATATAACTTAGCAATTTTACTCCAAGTATATACTTAAAAGGATTGAAAAATTGAAAAGTAGGGATTCAGTATTTATACACTCATGTTCCCAGCAGCATTATTCATAATAGCCAAAGGTGGAAGTACCTCAAGTGTCCATCAAGAGATGAACGAAGAAAAGCAGTATATACAATTACAGGAATATCATTCAGTCTTAAAAAGGAAGGAAATTCTAGACATATGAACAGACCTCAAGACATTATGGTAAGTGAGGGCTGGGGATTTAGCGCAGTGTTTAGAGTGCTTGTCTTGCAAGCACCAGGCCCTGAGTTTGATTCCCAGCACAAAAAAAAAAAAAAAAAAAATTATGGTAAGTGAAATAAGGACAAATACTGTGTGATTCTATTTAAACCAGGCAATTCATGTACTAGAGTAAGAAAAGATTACTCAGAGATGAGACTTGGTCAGAACCCCGAGAGGCCCAGAGGGACTGTCCCAAGAGCCTCCAGCATGAGGGAGTCTCAAGGGAGCAGTACCGAAGAGGGAACTCTCTGGCTTTTATTGCAGGGAAATACAGGAATAAAAGGAGCTTGGCTGGCAAGGAACAAGGAGGTCTGCTACACTCCATGTTTCAGGTTAATCTAAGCAATTCATCAAGCAGGGAAAAGGCCAAAGGCCAAAGTCCATATGCAGCCCTGATCTTTAACCACACATTCCAGAGCGTGCATGCTTTTGCCCTGCAGGTGCTTCCTTAATCTTTTTTGTCCTGGTGGTGGTTGGGTCTTTTTTTTTTTTTGTCTTTTGAGACAGGGTGTCACTATGTAGTTCAGGGTGGTCTTGAATTCACTATGTATCCCAGGTTGGCCTGAAACTTGCAGTAATGTTCCTGCCTCATCATTCCAAGTGCTGAGATTACAGGTGTGCACCACAACACCCAGGTCCTTTCTTAATCTTTAACCACACATTCCAGAGCATGCGTGCTTTTGCCCCACAGGCCCCTTTATGACTTTAATCATTCACTCCTCCAGCCAAGCGCCCCACATATTCTCTTCCTTGTTTTAAACTCTAGGGATTGGGGAGCAGAAGAGGAATGTAGTGTAGACAGGCATTGGGCTTGATGTAGGAAAGTCATGGCCTCGGCACAAAGTGTTCGTTGAAACACCACATAGACAGCTTTTAGGACTGTAAAGAAAACACAACAAAAATATTACTCCCATAGCAGTAACTATTCAGATACAGAAGCTGAGGCCAGAGAGCCAGTTTTTGGGGTTGAGTCAGTAGGCAACATCACTAAGATGGTCTAAAGTGACACTGTGAACTTCCATTTGAAGTCTGTCAAGCTGGACCTTCAGTCAGCCTGGAGAGAGGAAATCTCCCCTGTAAGATCCATGTGACAAGCACCATGGAGCACGCGGTAGACCTCAACTCAGGAATCGGAGCTGTTACATGGGATGCGTGTAATGGACACAGAGCAATATCCTGCATCACAAATCAGTCGACTGCACATCCAGAGAGCCTGCTGGTGCTCTGTGAGCCATCCAACAGCAGCCTCCAAAAGCATCGAGGAATTGGAAGATCTCCCTGTCAATGCTGGTCCATGTCAACAACTCAGAGGTAACTTCTTTTTGTTTTTTTTTTCCAGACAGGGTTTCACCACGTAGGTCAGACTACCCTTGAACTCATTATGTAGCACAGGGTGGCCTCAAACTCGAAGCAATGCCCCTGCCTGAGCCTCCTCAGTCCTGGGATTATAGGCATATGCCACCATGCCCGGCAGAGGTGCTGTTTTGAAAGTAGCTGTTGTTAGTTTGGGCAGTTTGTGTAGGACAGGTCAAGGGGACTGCTGTAGTCACTGCTGTAACTGCTAGTGCCGTGGGTACAATAAAAGCCACAATGAGAATACCAAGAAAACATTTTTGTCTGATATGTTCAAGTGCTAAGGTAGCTTGTTCAAGGGCAGAATTTCCCATCCATTCTCTTGTGAGATTGGTAGGGAGACAAGCTTCAGCCCGTTGTCTGAGTATCAAAATATGAGTCTCATATATATATATTTATATATTCTTTTTTGGTGGGGGTTGCTGGGGATCGAACTCAGGGCCTTGTGCTTGCTAGGCAAGCACTCTACCACTGAGCTAAATCTCCAACCCCATGAGTAATATTTCAGAAATATTAAGGTTGGTTACACATAGAGTGAACTGCATAGCATTAGCTGGTAGGGTAACATTAAAGACTTTAAGAGGTTGAAGAAGACGGTTAGAAGAATTGTATTCTGCAAATGTTGATTCCTCTTTAGTAAGGACTAAAATGTATGGGTGAGAAGTGCACATCATTACATGGTCAAAGGTGTCCTTGGCAACCCATGTGATGAGTTTACTTCTGGGCTGATAGCTGCCAATTCCGACAACACACAGGAGAAAGGGAAAAATACACAGGAAAACGCCATGGAAATTTTTTAAGAGGAGAAGGGTAAGTGCCCAATGAGAGGTACAGTAAAGGTCTAGGGAGCCCAGGATTCCATAAAGGTGGGTTGCTACTAGAATTAAAGGGTAATTATAATTCCAGATAGAGTTAGACTTTAGCACTACTAAATTGTGAGGTCCCCAATTTTCTAGAGTCAAACTGTAGGAGAGAGGGATAATGGTAAGATTAATGATCTACATGTGGTCCATCCCAAATCTAGGCCATCTCTGATGAGTATGTGGGGTGATAGCAAAGGGGAATACTAGGCTTGGAAAGGTGTCTGCCAGACTGATGGCTTCCTCCTACTCCGGCAGTGTTAATAAAAACTTGATGGAGTTGGGTATGGTGGCACATGCTTGTAATCCCAGCACTCGGGAGGCTGAAGTAGGAGGATCACCGTGAGTTTGAGGCCAGCCTGGGGTACACAAGTTCAAGGTCAGTTTGAACTACACAGCAAGACCCTGTCTCAAAAGATCTAAAAAAAAAAAGAAGAAGAAAAACTTGATGATGGATTCCCTCTGTTTGATTAAGTCCTATTACAATATGGTTAGTATATCACTGGGGCAAATAGGGAATGCAATAGCTACTATTTGTGATGTTGGTGTCCACAGGTAAATGAAATTCTTTTTTTAGGGGGCTTCTGAGGGTAAGGGAAATTCTCATTCCAAAAAATTCCACTCATAAGGTAACAAGTGTCATCTATTAGAGCAACCAGAATGGCTGCAGTCCCTCCCACAGTTCCATAAAGGAGCAGGAGGTGGCAGCCAAGTGCCACCTGTATGAGACCTATCATTAGAGGAAAGGGGTAGGGAGTGTGTCCAGATCTCTCCATGTGACTATGTCAAAAACAGGTAGGGCAAGAACATGGGCCCAGCAGACCACGACACTTACTTGAGGTAAATGTACCAGCAAGCTTAAAAGATTAAGGGACCCTTTTACCTTTGCAGCCTTGGAGTTGGATGTGATCTGCGCTATTGTTGCAAGAAACCGGTTTTCAGGAGTGAAGGGAATTCCTGTGATTTGGAGAGTTTGTTCGGCTTGGTTAGTAAGCCTCTTAATGTCTCCCCAGGTGGGTCCTGGAGAATGTGAAGTAGAGGGCAGGGGACCCGTCCTTTTCTTCTTCTTCTTGTTCTTTCGTGGGGGAAGTTGTATTGCCAGTTTCTGGAGCTCGAGGAGAGGACTGCTTCCCGCCTGGTTTGACATGGGAGGGACGCACAGCCTCTGCAGGAACCCGAAGAGGGCCTGTGGGGACAAAACAGATGCATACCCCCTTTCCCAAGTGAGCAATTCCACGGGGTCCGATGGTCTTGGTCTTTCCTCTGTGGGAATAAAATGTTTTCTACTGCTGTGAAGCATGCTGAGTTATAGTTTTAAAAATTTATTTATTTATTTATTTAGTGCTGGGGATCGAGCTCAGGGCCCTGAGCTTGCTAGGAAAGCACTCTAACCACTGAGCTAAATCCCCAGTCCTTAAAAATTTAAAGTAAAGAGTGCTTTATACAATTGTTTCTGTGGTGAAAGTCTCTCTACCATATTTCCCCTAGCTCTAACCCTAAGCCTGAATAGTTAAGTGTATTATTCAATTTATCTTCACTTTCACTGGACTTTAAAAATTCCAGGGTCTCTCATGGAAACTGCTTAAAACTATAGTGATGGCAGCAAGAGAAGATAAGCAAGAAGCCCAAGCATTCAGTTTCTTTCAACTCATAACTGTGAGTCTACACAATATTTCTGAAGCACCTGGACCACTACTTAAAGAGCTACAAGAGTATCACCACAGTTAGATTTAAACAGACACATACATGAAACAATACTAAATGAAATTCTTTTTTTTTTTTTTCTGGTGCCAGGGATCGAACTCGGGGCCTTGTACTTGTGAGATAAGCACTTTAACCACTGAGCTAAATCCTCAGCCACTAAACCAAATTCTTAACATCAAGCAAAGGTCTTTCTTCATTCTAGGTTATCATATTAAATCATGTAGTAATTTACAAGACCAGGGTCAAAATTCTATTTTGCCACAAGTATGGATCCTTGAAACAATTACTTAACAGCCTGTGAACTTACATTACTATTATCTGAGGAGAGTATTAATAAGATATTGTGGGACTAAGTTTACAAACCCCAAAAGAACCATCTCTACTGCTTTCTTTCCAGTATGAAAATGTACCAACCTGACTTGGAAAACACTGTAGATAATGATATGAACACCAGGTAACAAACATACTACAGTCATCTAGGTCCTATGCTCACATGTATTTCTTCCTTTTGAGCCAACCAGAGACATGTCTGGCCTATGACACCATGTCCAGATTTTCAGGGTTATTTATTTTACATTAATCCCAGATATAGCAAATTCTGGGCAAATTTTAGAGCAAAAACAAAGAAGTTTAAGAAAACTCTTTTCTAGATACCAATGTCACAAAATATTCAGGTGTCAAAGTCCATCCAAGCAATGAGCAAACATGAATTGTTTTTTTGTGTGCTGGGGATTGAACTTGGGGCCTCGCGTTCACTAGTCCAGTGCTCTACCACTCGAGCTAAATCTCCAACAACTCTCCCCTTTTTTTTGAGACAGGGTCTCACTATGTAGTTCAGGCTGGTCTTTTTTTTTTTTTTTTTTTTTTTTTTTTTTTTTTTTTTTTTTTTTTTGGTGCTGGGGATTGAACTCGGGTCCTTGTGTTTGCAAGGCAAGCACTTTAACCACTGAGCTAAATCCCCAGCCCCTTCAGGCTGATCTTGACTGAACTCACTTTGTAGTCTGGGCTGGCCTCAAACTCCTGATCCTCCTATCTCAGCCTCTTGAGTGCTGGGATTATAGGTATGCACCACCATGCCCAGCCAAAATGAATGTTTAAAATCTGAGAAATCTAAGAAATCTGCCTATCATGTCAAAACTAATTCTTTTAGCATCTGAGAAAGATACACAGTGATACTTTATAAGAAATCAAGACAAAAATGATGTGAGGCTGAGCATGGTAGCCTGTAATCCTAGCACTTGGTAGGCTGAGGCAGGATTGCCAGAAGTTCCAGGTTAGCCTAGAGTACATAGTGAGTTTGAGGCCAGCCTGAACAACGTAGCAAGACCCTATCTCAAACAAAACAACACAAAACAAAACAAAAGAGATAAGAAGATGAGGAGGATGAATATATTATTAATATTCATAAGTGAAGCTTTGCTTACATATAAAAATAAGACCTACATACATATTAAAAGACAGCTTTTAAATTAATAAATTACACAAATAAGAAATTCGTCTTAGTCCACAATAGCCATTTTGAAGCACAGATATCTACTATTAATATAAAAAGCCACTATTCTATGGCTAGGAATATAGCTCAGTGGTATAGCACTTGCCTAGCACATTCAAGGCTCTAGGTTCAATCCTACCACTACCATAAAAAAGCATATCCCCCCAAAAAAACAGTATTCAAAATTATTGTGTTTTTTTGTAGTCTAAATTATTAAAATAGGAAAACTATTTTATTTAAAATTACCCCATTAATACTATTACTGTATTTTCATGCTTTTAAGCAGTGCTAGGAAAATGCTAAAGAAGGACTGTTTCTGATGTTTCTGATAAATTTACTCAAGAATAGGCAAAAAAAAATCTATTAGTAGAGTTACAATAACAAGCAAACCTTGACCTATTTAAGGACAATTACTATTTAAATGACATATTAGCATTTTTTAAAAAAAGGCTTGATTTGTGTAATTTTTGTGTGGTTTTTTTTTTTTTTTTATTTGTGTAATTTTTGATAGGGTTTGAACTTTTTATGAGCAGTTGTTGTGGCTTGTATCTAGATGTTCCCACCCTGCAAAGTCTCATGTGGTCATAGGTGGGGAGTGTTGAAGGTGGCTGGATTAAGAGTGTGTGGATGTGGATTAAGGGGGTGATGCTGGGACTAAGAAGGTGGGTGATGGAAGCCCCACCCTGGGTGTGGATGGTACTCATCAATAGGCTTACAGCCTGCATGGTATATAAAGGGAGAGAGGGAAAGCAAGCCTGCTGCTGCAACTGCTGGTTGTTTGCTGCTTCCTGCTTTGCCATGGACAATTTCTCCTCTGTGATGCCTGGGAGCCAGCCAACTAGGGATTGAAATCTCTACAAATTGTGTGCTGAAATAAACCTTTTCTCCTTTAACTTGTGAGTGTTGAGTATTTTGTTCCAGCAATGGGAAAAGCAACTAAGACAGCAGTGTAATTGTGTGGTTACTTTGGAAAGGATCTTTTTATATGTCTGAAGATGTAGATAAGCATATTATTGTTATATAGAATTCTAATTCTGAATTCCTTTTAAAACTTTTCATAAAACTTTATGTACTTTATCCCAAGGTACATAAAAAAGCCAGAATTCTCCTTCAAATATAATGTATTAAGTATGGAGATTTTTTTCACTGCCTATCATGACGAAACTAATTCTTTTAGCATCAAATCCTGTACCTAAAAACTTAGTTCTTGAAATTTCTCTATTTTACTTTTAGAGATATTACAGGTTACACAGAAATTTTTAAATTCATTTTCAAGTTTTTGTTTATTTTTGATTTTTAGAGACAGTGTCTCACTATATAACTCAGGCTAGCCTTGAACTCACTATGTAGTCCAGTTTGGGCTCTAACTCATGGCAATCCTCCTGCCTCAACCTCTCAAGGGCTGGGGTTTTCAAATTTTATTATTATTATTATTATTATTATTATTATTATTATTATTATTATTTATTTTTTTTTTTTTGAGACAGGGTCTTGCTATGTAGTTCAGGCTGGTCTTGAACTCACTATGTAGCCCAGGCTGGCCTCAAACTCACAGCAATCCTCCTGCATCAGCCTCACAAGTGTTGGGATTACAGGCATGTACCACCATGACCAGCTTCAAATATTTTAATACAAACATTTCATAAACAATTTTCTCAAGCCTCCAAATCAAGACTATTACTCTGTGTGGTAAATTTTATAATTCATGAGCACATTTTCCTCCAAATGTATTCTGAGGCACTAAAATAAAGCAAAGCTAATATCCACACAAAACCTGCAGTGTCAAACACAAAGGAGAAATGATACTGTACCTGGAACTCAGAAATCCCAGGCAAGCTGCTCTCTTCCGACTTCTCGAGCTTTTCAGCAGCCCACTTGCTGGCAGCCTCAGCGAGTTCCTTTTCAGTTAGCCTGCTGGGTTTATCTAACACCTAGTAAAAATCACGAGCATTTCTGTTACAACTCCCAAGGGCATTTACACTTCAGACACATCAAGAAGCACACCCTACTTACACTTCAAAGCATAAAAACCTTCAAACAGATGAGATGAATCAGTACTTTTCCCCCACTCTTTCAAAAATCCTCAACTGAGATTTGTTTGAGCAGCAATTCCCTTGGGATATATACACTAGATGTGACTCAATTCAAGTGATAGCTGCCCTTGCTTAAAAGTAAAAAATATCAAAGAAGAAAGAACAATGGACACAGTGGTGTACACCCGTAATCCCAGCTACATGGGAGGCTGAGACAGAAGGATTCCAAGTTCAAAGGCAGTTTTGCCACATTAGCAAGATGCTGTCCAGAAATAAAAAAAGGGCCAGGGGGATAGCCCCGTAGTAGACTGTCTCTGGGTTCAACCCTTGCAAGGGGAATGAGAAATAAGTAACAGTTATGGACAAGAAAAAGGTGTGACAACTATACGAAGACAACAGAAACATCAGTTCCTCAAATTTGAAATTTCTGAGGGTGAGAAACACGAGGTACACCTTTTCAACATGTTTTGGAATGCTGAGAAATTAGGAATAAAAATGAAAAGAGTAGCAATCCCTTTAAGAAAATTAATTAACTTCTGAGACTTTAATCTGCTGTAGAATGGAAACTTACGCCTACCATGTATCACAGAATTTCTGTATGAAGAAAAGAAAATCCAGAACCAAATAGTCAACCAAATAGTCAAATTCTAGGTCTCTTGCCTGTGTCTGCAACCTTGATAAATGCAAAATCCAAAACACGTCCCCATCTGAATATTTACTGTTATAGTCAAGATAAGCAAGGGCTGCAGTAGTAATACTATTTTAGCATGACCTATGGAAAATACTCCTGTGTGAAAACTGTTCAGTTGCTTTGGTAGCTATTGTCAAATTGGAGTTACTCAAAAATTCAAATTTTTGACTGCGGCAAGTTAGCCCATTTGTGCTGAGATAAGAGATTAGGTTGTGGCAAAGTCGGCTGCAGAAGTAGATGTGACCTGCTAATTACAAGGTCCTGGAACACATGCACAGAGCAGTTCCCAAAGTCCTGTACATGGACATCACGTGGAGCAGGTTCTCAGTAGGATGGCCTACATCTGATGTTAGCCTTAGGGCTGGGATCCCACTACTGCCTGTCAGGACCTGTATGTAGAAGTTTTCACGGGTTTTCTCGAGATCTGGACAGTATAAGGACACAGAGGCCAAGAAGAGCTTGCTATTGTGACTTCTCATGGAGGCCACACTGCGTTTCCCACATGTGGTGTGTACTTTTTTTTTTTTAAACCAAGACCATGTATTCGTATATTGTATACATAATAATCACATTCACCCTGGTTATTTTGTATCTGTACATGATGTAGCTTGGTGCAATGTGTACTTTTATTTTTGCTTTTATCTTCTTTTTCTCTTGTTCTGCCCAAATTTGCTCTGTAGAGCTGTTTTCTCCCATACTGCTTCACCTCTCACTCTGCAAATAAACTTTTTGTACCATTTTTGGCTGGTCTTGTCCAGTTCTTAGTTTGAGATGAGAAGAACCTGGAATCTAACTCCAGGAAGAGAGGCAAGCAACCCAGAACCTTGGTAACATTTAATCAGCAGTGCCCCTTTTAGAAGCAGGCTAGCTGATAACAGTAAGAGATACATAATAAAAGCATTTGTCCTAGACAGTTCATTTTACTTACTCTGCAATTCTTTCAACTGAGTTTAGAAAACTAACAAACCTTTGATGAAGGGCCTGCTGAAGAACTTGAGGGTGAAGGGTCTCTTAATGTTTTCAAAGACTGAACCAACCTCTCCTCATCTATATAAGAAAATGGGAGATGTAAATTCCTAGCTCATTTTTTTCTCTCTTTCCCTTTCCCCTCCTTTGACCTCCCTGCCCTGCCTCCCCCTCTCCCTCCCTCCCTCCTTTCCCCCCCTTCCTTCCTTCCTTCTTTCTTTTTGGTTTTTGGAGACAGAGTCTCACTTTGTAGCACAGGCTGGCTTCGAACTCAGGGTGATCCCCTGCCTCAGCCTCCCATGTACTGGGATTACAGGTGTGCACCGCCATATGCCCAGCTCCTTTACTTTCAATTAAGTGATTCGGTGACTGAATTCATGAGTGGACTCATATAATCATTTTAGTACTGAAATTCTGTATTACATTATTAAATTAATTAATATCTACAACTACTCTCTTGGAGGCTGACATCAAATATTGGCAGTCAGAATCAAATGACATTATGTACAGCAGCCTAGGCCACACCAGGGTCAGCTAACAAACATGGAGCCACAGAACACACTGGCAAAGGCAAACACATGTTTACATAGGAAACATGTTTACATGGTGGTGCACACCTGTGATCACGGCACTTGGAAGGCTGACATAGGAGGATTGCCATGAGTTTGAGGCCAGCCTGGACTACTCAGCGAGACTCTTAAAAAAAAACCAAAAAAGGGGCTGGGAATTTAGCTTAGTAGCCATAGTGCTTGCTTAGCAAGCCCAAGGCCCTGAGTTCGATCCCACCAAGCACCACCAAACAAACAAACAAACAAACAAAAAAAACCCAAAAAACAAAAAAAACCCCAAAAAACAAAAAAGGAAAAAAATAAAGTTAAGTACCATAGGAAAGAATACCTATTCCAACACCTATAAAGCAGTCTGACCCAGTACACTCCCTTCAGGGGAGACTATGAAGGAGAAAGGAGAGTCTTCCAATACATACTTCTACGCTGAGACTGGTGGAAAGAGTACGCTTTGCCTCTGTCTGGGGAGTAGCTTCTACTACTGATGCTGGAGCCAGATCTGCTGTGTGGAGAGTCCTTTCGGCCTACAGATGATTCTCGAAAAAAAGGAGGATCTCTTTTATGAGGAGACCGGTCTCGTATATAAAGGGAAGAGTAGAAACTTTCTCTTCTCAAGCCATCTGTCATGTCCCTTTAAAGAAAAAATAAATTCACTATACTCTCTACCCCATGTATACAAACGTTAATAGCTCTAATTACAAATTAGCATTTATGCTGCAATCTTGGTTCTCTAACTGCTGAAGTCAGTGAACAAAATGAAACTGTATCTGTGAAATATGATTTAGAATACACCCTTTTTCCAGTGGTTAACTATAAAAGTACTTTATTCTAAACAAACACAAGTTTTTTTTTTAACGAACACAAATTCTAGTATGTGAAAAACAGAACCATGTAGTTTCTACTTCTCTCGCCATTATTCATACAACATAACAATATAACACACTTATTATATTCTCAAAGACTACTAATGCCAAAGATTTCCCAAATGAAATACTTCAAGGCCTATTATTTTCTTCTCAGTAGAGCAGAAGTTAAGTATTCCCTAATCCAAAAAGCTCCAAAATCTCAAATTTTCTGAGTGCTGACATTGTGCTCAGAAGCTTACATTTTGGAGCATTTCAAATTAGAGATGCTCGACCTGTACAAGTCTGAGCAAAAAACTGATCCCAAGCATTTCAAAGAGGAGATATACAACCAGTATATACTCCTGGTTTTTTGCTACCCATCCTGAGTAGGACACAATCTGACAAGGTCTAGAGGATGTAGGTTTGCATGGGAGGGTGGCAGGCACTAGCAGGGAGCGGCCAAGGATGCGGATAAAATGCTAAATGCCCACAAACCCTTCACACACATGTACACGCACACACATGCCAAAAAAATCTATGTAGGCTGGGGATTTAGCTCAGTGGTTAGAGTGCTTGCCTTGCAGGCACAAGGCCCTGAATTCAATTCCCAGCACAAAAAAAAAAACAACAAAAAAACAACTATGTAGTCCAGAATGTTACTAATGCCACGTGAGAAATCTTGATACATACCTGTTAAATTTGTGCTGAGTTCCTACCCCTAAGTACACAGATTGTGGTCCCTCCCTAAATAACTTGGCTGTATAAGGGACTCTTGATAGTTTTATTTTATTTTATTGATAGTTTTACTGTATTTGTCTGCTTTTCTCATTGCTGAAAAAATACCCACCACCTGTACCTTAAAGTGGGAGAGGGTTAATTTGGCTCATGATTTTGGAGGTTTCAGCCTGTGTTTGGCTGGATCACAGAGTGATTAAGTCATCAGGGGACTCGTAGCTGGCTAAGCTGGTGGGAGTCAGCCCCTGGGAGAGGAGGTCAAGAAGGTGCCCCTAGAGGGGATCTCTTGGGGCATCACCGCCTGTGTTCTGCGTCCTGGTCACCATGAAGGGAGCCACTTGCTCCCCTATGCCCCTCCATGATGATATTTCTGCCTTGGAACCAGCAAACAGACTGAAAACTCTGAAATCGCCAGCCAAATTAAAACTCTCCCACTTTAAGGTGCAGGTGTTGGGGATTTTTTTCAGCAATGAGAAAAGCTGACAAATACAGTTAAACTAACAAGCCACATACCTCTACCGAAGGAGCACTCAGTCAAATGGAATTCAGTTGGTACTTAAAAAAAATGTACTTTATATTAAAATATGAGCAACATTAGATTTCAGACATAAGAAGGCTGAGAGAGAAACCAAAAGCATGGAATTTCCTTCTTTCTTTTTGTGGTTCTGGGGCTCAAACCTAGGGCCTCGAGCATGCGAGGCAGGCAGTCTACTACTGAGCTACTAGCCCATGATGTGGAACTTCAAATCCCAGGAAAGAATTTCAGTGTGTTAACAGTCCCCACCATATATAGAGGCTGTTCTCTCAAAGTTCAGTTGAATGTGAAGTAACTCACATCTAAAATGTACTACTGCTACAGCCACAGTTAAGCACCCTGGGAAACAGGAGAAACTAATACTAAACAGAACACTAACACTGAAACAAAAGTATTAAAGGATTTTAATACAGCAAAGCCTGCGCATGAGAACCACAGGGTCATACCAACATGGCCGTTTAGCCAGCGGACAGGTATGTGGCACACAAGTAGGTTTCAGCGCTGGCGCTACATACCTGATGGGAAAGCAAACGCACAGTCCCTGCCATCACAGAACTCAAGCAAGGCGGAAACGCTGACCTTAAACAAATAGAAGTAACACATACAGATGCAGTCAAGAATGGATGCAGACGGACTAGGAGTCTACTTACATATGAGAAAAAAAGCAGCCACTTAGATGGAGGCAGAAACTTCACATGCACAGGAACATACCTTTCAGGGTCCAGGGCAAATGGTGAACATTTAATTAATGTGTGTGAAAGACGAGGAATCCCGAGCGGCTTCCCGGAATTCTAGCATGACAGATTACTGAAATTATAAACATTGATCTGACACATGGGAAGCAAGAGATCCACATTTAGATAGGAGCAGGTTATGTCTGAAGGGCTCATATTCAGCTAGGTAAGCAAACAGAGACACTGGTCAAATTCAGAAGAGACTTTATACAAATGTGTGCCTGTGGAGCAGTATTTAAACCCACGGGTACAGATAAAAATGAAGGATAAGAAGGACAGACAGCTCAGAATGTGGGGTTAAAAACTATAACATGATGAGAAAAATAGGCTGTCAAACAATGAGACAACAGCAAAAAAAAAAAAAAAAGAAAAGAAAAACTAAGAGTACGTTTTCTGGGAAGCCAACGAAAGCGTATTCCAAGAAGGGAAATAAAGGTTTCCCACCTTTAAATCAGATCAGGTCTTACAACGTTTGCTTAGCTGATGGAGGAAGGCAGGCCCACGTTCAGACCAAAGACTACCTTCTTCCACCAAAAACAGGCGAAATGCTGAATTACAGTTTCCTAATGCCAACACCAGATGGCAGCAAAGTCACAGCCCAGTTCCCAACTCTGTGCCTGGGGTAGCTGGGTAGACCTGGGGAAGGGCTATAGCACATGCCAGAGTATCTTCTCTCTTCCTCTCCCGATCAACCTCTCCCACTGCCCACCAATTTAAGTAAAAATATCACAACAGGCAAATATCCTAAGTACTGTTATCGATAAAGTGGCAATATCAGCTAACTCATTTTTTCAGGTAAATACATATGTGTATGTATAAACATACTGCCTACTACATGACATGCAGTATAGAGAAGAACCCCAGCCCTGAGGGAGGCTGGGCTCTAAATGGGGTTCGTGAGAAGGGCTGAGCAGTGAACATCGAAGAGGCCTACTACTGTAATTTTTAACATGTATCAGTAAATAAAAACCTTATCTGGGTCTTTAAGGTAAGTTAAGAGTTAGGTCAGTACTGTCTAAAAGAAATAGAGTTGAGTCATAGGAGTAGTAGACATATGTAGACAAATAGTGAAACTGTGAAGAACAGTTTGTTTAGTTAGCTTATGAGTGAGGCAGCTCACTAGGGGAAGAAGGGCCTGAGATGGAGTCAGCGGATCAGCCATATTGATAGGAATTAAAAGACAGAGTGAACTACAACTTTGGACCAAAAATGAACTTCCTCAGGCAACATGCAATGCAGCACCCTGCCTACATAAGGGACTTGCAGCCCTTTCTAACTCCTGAATTCTGAGGAGTTTAAAATGCAAAAGGGGCTGGGGATTTAGTTCAGGGGTAGAGTGCTTGCCTAGTA
>PVJO010028299.1:0-18320 GCA_004026905.1 Hystrix cristata
GATGTACCCAGCCAAACTATCTATCAAATTCAACAATGAAATAAGATACTTCCATGACAAAGAGCAACTGAAGAAATTCATAACCTCCAAACCACCTCTACAAAATGTCTTGAAGGACATCCTGGAGAAGGAAAGAGTTGACTACATTTACAAGGACACTAAAAAAATCCCACCAGGAAAGAAAAGCAATTGAACTAAACTGAATCACAGAACTAACTACAGAATAGATATATGGCAAAAAAGAGTCAACCCATAACAGCTATAACCATCAATGTAAACGGGCTCAACTCACCTATCAAAAGAAACAGGTTTGTACATTTTCATCTGAGAGATGTGTATCCATTTGACATTCCCACTTTATTGAATACTCAAATTTGGGGGGGGGATCATTTTTTTGAGCAATTTATATATTCCAGATATATAGAATTATTTTTCTTTGGTTCTGGGGATGGAACTTAGGACCTTGTTCTTGCGAAGCACACACTGTGACCACTGAGCTAAATCTCCAGCCCCTAGAATTTTTTTAAAGGCACAAAAAACTTCCTCTCTACTCCCAAATTAAGGCTTTCATCATTAATTTTGAAGATGTCTTTAAATATTCTTGTATTTTGCCATATGATATCTTAAATTTTATTTTATTTTTAATTTTATTTTAAAAGTACATTTTAGATACATATTGTGATAACATTCATCATAGGGAATTTGTACCTCTACATGATATATCTTGCTGCTTCTTTTTCTTCCCATTCTCCTCGCCTCCATTCAACCCCTCCTCCCTCCTTATTTACAAAAGCTTTGTTTCCATTTTTTCCTTCTATTCTTTTTTCTCTTGTCCCTCCATGCCTTTCCCCCTCAAACCACTTGTTCCCCTTCTCATTTGAACAATTTCTTCCCTTTCCCAATGTAATACATTTTAGTCCTTATTTACACTTTCTGTTTCTCACACCTGAGAAACAATGTGGTATTTAAACCTGTGTGCTCAATTCATTTCACTTAAGAATATGGTCTCATTATACATCCATTTACCTAGAAATATCTCAAGCCTATCATTCTTTATGGCAGAGTAGTAGTCCATTGTATAACAAAAAGCACATTTTCTTTATCCATAAACCACTTGAAGGACATTCGGGCTGTTTCTAAGATTCAGGTATTCCAAACTACCACTATAAACATGGGTATGTGTACATCATTGTGGTGTGATGCTTTTAATTTTGAGGGGAAGATACCAAGAAGGGGAATAGCTGGGTCAAATGTAACCTCTAGTCCTAGTTTTGAGGAATCTCCACACTGATTTCCATAGTGGTTACACCAGTGTACACTCCCACCAACAGTGAAGAAGTGTTCGTTTTTCCACACAGCCCCTCCAGCATTTGTTATTGGCTGATTTGTTGGTAATAGCCATTCTTTCTGGAGTGAGATGGAATCTCAGTGTTGTAATTTGCATCTCTCGAATGACCAGTGATGATGAGCATTTTTTCATATGTCTATTTGCTGTTTCTACTTCTTCATCTGAAAAGTGTCTATTCATTTCAGCTGCCCATTTTTTTAATTGGGTCTTTAAATTTGAGGACTCTGAATTTTTTTTATTTCTTTATATATTCAAGATATCAGTACTTTGTTGCAGGAAGAGCTGGCAAAATTTTTTTCCCACTCTGTGGGTTGTCTCTTCACTCTGTTGGTAGTTTCTTTTGCTGTGCAAAAGCTTTTTAATAAGAAGACATCCCAAGGCTGAGGATTTAGCTCAGTGGTTAGAGTGCTTGTCTAGCAAGTGCAAGACCCTGAGTTTGATCCCTGGTACAAAAAAAAATGAATAAATAAAAATAAAAACATGAGATCACAGTTGTTGATTCTTTGTGATATTTCCTGGGCAATTGAGGTTTTGTTCATAAAGTCTTTGCCTACACCTATGGTTTCAAGAGTTCTACCTATTCTATCTTCCAGAAGATTTAGTGTTTCTCTTTTAATATTTAGATCTTTGATCCACTTTGAATTTAGCTTAGTGCATGGGGAAAGATACAGGTAGTTTTAATCTTTGGCATGTTGAAAGCCAGTTTTTCCAGCACCATTTATTAAAGAGGCTATCTTTCTTCCAGTGAGGGTGTTTGGAGCCTCTGTGAAAATAAGGTGACTGAGAGTGTTTGAACTTATTTCTGCACCTTCTAATCTGTTCCATTGGTCATGGGATCAGTTTTTTTTCCCCATATCATACTGTTTTTATTACAGTAGCTTTGTAATATAATTTCAGGTCAGGTATTGTGATGGCCCCTGCTTTGCTTTTGTTGCCCAGAACTGCTTTAGCTATTCTAGGTTTCTTTTGGTTCCAGATGAATTTTAGGATTGTTTTCTCTAATTCTGTGAGGTATGCTATCAGTATTTCCGTTGGGATTGCATTAAATCTGTATAACAACTTCAGCAGTATGGCCATTTTTACTATATTGGTTCTTCCTACCCAAGAACAGAGTATATTCTTCCATTTTCTAACATCTTCTTCAATCTCCTTTTTCACAGTACTATAGTTTTAAATGTATACATTTTTTTACTCCCTTAGTTAGATTGATTCCTAGGTACTTCATTTTTTTTTGGATGCTATTATGAAAGGTGTAGTTTCCCGAATTTCTCTTTCAGTGAGTCTGCTTTTTGTGTACAAGAATGCTATTGATTTCTGAGTGTTGACTTTGTACACAGCTACGCTGCTGAATTTGGTTATTAAATCTACAAGTCTTTTGGTGGAGTTTTTGGGGTCTTCTATATAGGGTATCATGTTATCTGCAAATGATGATAATTTAACTTCTTCTTTTCCTATCCTTATTCCTTTTCCTTCTCTTGTCTAATTGCTCTGGCTAATGTTTCCAGAAGTATATTGAATAAGAGGGTGACAGTGGACATCCTTGTCTTGTTCCAGATTTTAGAGTGAAAGATTTTAGTTTTTGACCATTTAGTATGATTTTGGCTGTTGGTTTGTCATAGATGGCTTTTATCAGATTGAGATAAAGACCATCTATTCCAATTTTCTGCAGCGCTTTTATCAGGAATGGGTGTTGGACCTTGTCAAATGCCTTTTCTGCATCTATTGAGATGATCATATGTTTTTTGTCCTTGGCTCTGTTAATATGGTGTATAACATTTATTGATTTGCATATGTTAAACCATCCCTGCATCTCTGGAATGAATCCTACTTGGTCATAGTGTATAATCTTCTTGATAATGTGTTGTACTCTGTTTGCCAGTATCTTATTGAGGACTTTTGCATCTATGTTCATTAATGAGATTGGCCTGTAATTCTCTTTTTTTCATTGGATCCTTCTCTAGCTTTGGTATCAGGGTAATGCTTGCTTCCAGGAATGAATTTGGGAGTATTTGCTTCCCTTTGAATTTCATTAAGGAGTTTGAGAAATAGTGACAATAAATCTTCTTTAAATTTCTTGTAGAATTCAGCAGTGAATGCATCAAGACTTGGGCTTTTCTTTGTTGGTAAGTTTTTAATTACTTCTTCAATTTCAGTGGCTTATGCTGAGCTATTTAGAGTTTTTATATCTTCTTGGTCCAGTTTTGGTAATTCATATGTATCTATGAATCTGTCTATTTCTTCTGTATTTGATCTTATTAGAATAAAGTTTCTTGACGTAGATATTGATGGTCTTCTGGATTTCTGCAGGATCTGTTGTGATTTCACCGCTTTCATTTCTGATTGCGTGGATTTGAGTCTTTCTTTCCTTTTTTGATAAGGTTGGCGAAGAGTTTGTGAATTTTATTTAATTTTTAAAAGAACCATCTCTTTGATTCATTGATTCTTTTCACTGTTTTCTCAGTTTCAATTGCATTAATTTTGGCTCTGATTGTTATAATGTTGTCCCTTCTACGAGCTTTGGGCTTGACTTGTTCTTTTTCTAGAAGTTTGAGGCTCAAAACTAGGTTGTTTATGTGAGCTCACTCTGTTTTTCTGATATGGGAGTTCAATGCTATAAATTTCCCTCATAGGCCTGCTTCCATTCCATCCCATAAATTTCGGTAAGTTCTATTGGGATTATCATTCGATTGTAGAAACTGTCTAATTTCTTCTTTAATTTCATCTGTGACCCACTGATTGTTAAGGAGGGTGATATTTAATTTCAGTGTGTTTGTGAAGTTTTTGTGGTTCTTTTGGCCATTTATTTCCAATTTCAATGCACTATGGTCTGATAATATGCATGGGATAATTTCATTTCCTTTGTATTTACTGAAGCCTGTCCTATGAGCTAGTATGTGGTCTGTTTTGGAGAAAGTCCGATGTGCAGCTGAGAATAATGTGTATTCTGATGTTGTGGGGTGGAATACTCTGTATACATCTACTAAGTCCATCTGTTCAAAAATTTGGTTTATTTCTGATATTTCCTTGTTGACTTTTTGTCTAGTTGATCTGTCTATTTGTGACAGTGGGGTATTGAAGTTCCCCATTACAATCATATTAGTGTTTATTTGGTTTTTTGTGTCTGTTAATATTTGTTGTACATTGGTATTTCATGCATATATATTTATGATTGTCCCCTCTTCTTTTTGGATTGTTCCCTTTACATGGATGTAGTGACCTTCTTTGTCTCTCTTAATCAGTCTTGACTTGAAATCTACTCTTTCTGCAAATGGAATAGAAACCCCTGCTTTTTTCCTGTTGTAGGAAGTATTGTTTTCCATCTTTGATTTTCAGTTTATGAATTTCTTTTTGAATTAAATATATTTCTTGTATACAGCAAATTGCTGGTCCTTGCTCCTTGATCCATTGTGCCTGTCTGCATCTTTTGATTGGTAAATTGAGACCATTTACACTGATGGTTTTAACTGATATATGTTGACTTATCCTTGTCATGTTATATTCCTCTTGTTGATTTCCTATTTTTCCCCTCTGTTTAATTACTTGCCTTGCCTGATGGATTCATTCTGTTGTGGTTCCTGGGGTTGTATTCCTCATTTTCTCTTTCTAGAATGTCCGTCAGAATATTTTGGAGTGCTGGTTTGGTGGTCATGAATGTCTTCAGGTGTTCTTTGTCATGGAAGTATCTTATTTTTCCACCAGTTTTGAAAGATAGTTTTGCAGTATACATCAATCTGGGCTGAAGATTGTTTTGTATTAGGGCTTGAAATACTTCACTCCAAGCTCTCCTTGAGTTGACTGTTTGTGTTGAGAACTCTGTTTGAACTCTGCTCTGCCTTGCCATACCTTGTTCCGACACCAAAAGCCACTGGTGGCTTTTCTGAGTTCTGAGCTCTTCCCTTTTCCAAGATGAAGATTGGCCGATCACCCGGTTCGGGGGGACTTCTGATCCCAGATAACTCACCAGTCACTGCAGTCCGCTGTGTCCACCCATCCACTCCACTTGTGTGTCTTTCTGTGGAGGCCTCCGGGGTCACCAGTAATCATCGTGCATCTGCAGGCTCAAGCCACGTCACCTGTGCGAAGAACTGGGGCCATGAGCCTGGGCTTTGGGAGAAAGTGCCGTCTGTCTGCCACCTCCTTTTTGTGTGCTGGTCTCTTCTTTTGGTCTCCTTGTGGGCTTCAACTCTCACTTCAGATCTCTGCTGAGTCCTTGGAACACACTTCCCTTCTTTCTCTCTTCCCTAAATTGCTATACTCCAGTGTCTGGATAACAAATCTTGGAGAAGCTTTTTCTCTGCTCCTCACCACTCCACCATCTTGCCAGTTACTGGTATCTTAAATTTTAAACTGACTCTCTGCACAAGATATATCCAATAAGATTTATTAATGTAAATTAATTAATTAAAAGTAAACTTGTACAGTTAAATCTCTGAAATCTGCTATTCATTTATTTGTTTATCTATGCAAACACAATGACTCTACTGAGTCAAGAAGATAGAGAGTTCTTTTGATAATGCTTCTACTTTCTTCAGAAAGAATCCATGTCAGAAAGAATATGGGAAACAGTTAAATGGAGCCAAGCAGTCTAAATGACTTATTTCAAGACATATTCTAACCTTCATGTTTTCATCTAAAATGACAAAAACTTGATGGTCTCATAGGAATTTAAACATAGAAAATTGGGACAAAATTGTTGGTTCTAATTTTGCAAGACTAATATCTGTGTTCTCAGTTCATTTATTTTAAATGCTAAAGATACACCTACATTAATGTAGTGAGAACAAACCTGATACAGAATCATTAATTTCTTTTTGCTTTGATCTGATTATGTAAAAACCTGCAATCTTGTACATGTAACTTAAATTCTGTATTTAATTCCTTAGTCATAAAATGGGAAAGTAATATGCACTTTAAATATATGACAGAGTTGCTGTGAGAATTGAGTAACGGAGGCGATGTGAAAAAGCAATAAAAAGTATTAAATGTTTTTGTAAATCATAATTTTAATAGGTTTATTTAGTTACAACTAATATATAACATATGTATATATGTAATGAATATAATGTGAAAACTTTATATGTATGTATACCCATAAAACTTTCACCTAAATGAAAGTAATAGTCATATCCATCACTTGAAAATGTTCATGGTGCCCCAAATTCTTTTTTTAATGGTAAGAATGCGAAATATAATCTCTTAACAAAATTTTGAAAGTGCACATTGCAGTACTGTTTATGGTAGGCACTGTGTTATAAAGCATACCTATAGAACTTATTTATCTTAAATAATTGAAACATTTATACCCATTGAATATTTCCTCTTGCACCTGGAATGTATCTCTATACTCTTGACTTTTAGACATTAGACTATTTTAGATACTACCTTACATAAACTGAATCATACATTATCGGTTTTTCTGTGACTAGCTTCTTTCACTTAGCATAATGTCTTCCGGATTTATCTATGTTGTCTAAAATGCAAGATTTCTTTCTTTTTTAAAGGCAGAATAATGTCCTATTGTATGTATAGCCCACATTTCCTTTATTCATTCATCTGTTGATGGACATTTTTTTGTTTCCATATCTTGGTTATTGTGAATAATACTGCAATAAACAGGTGAGTTTTTACTTTTCGAAATTCTGATTTCAGTTCTTTTGAGACTATGCTCAGTAGTGATACCAAGTATCATATGGTAGTTCTATTTTCAATTTGTTCAGGCACCTCCATACTGTTTTCCAGTGGCTGCACCACTTTACATTCTTAGGAACACTGTACAAATGTTCCCTTTTTTTTACATCCTCACCAATACATACCATTGATTTTTGTTTGCTTGTTTGCTTTTGTTTTCTCTTGATAATGGCCTCTATAATAGGTATAAGAGGAGATCTCATTGTGACTTTGATTTGAATTTCTCTCATAACTAGTAATGTTGAAAATTTTTTCACATAGCCATTGGCCATTTGTATGTTATTGTTTGTTGAAGAAAAGTCTATTCAAGTCCTTTGCCCATTAAAAACAACTTTTGTGTATATTTTTTATTCTTAAGATTTCTTTATACATATTGGATTTTAGCTCTTATCAGCTATGCTTCTTACAAATATTGTTTCCCATTCTATAAGTTGCTTTTTTATTATGTTGATTTTTTCATTTTATATGCAAAACCTTACAATTTTTTATGCTTTTATTATTCAAATTTTTGTATTGGTTGCATTTTAGTGTCATATGCAAAAAATCATTGCTAAATACAATTTCAAAGTCTTTATCCTTGGATTTATTATAGGAGTTTTACAGTTTCAGGTCCTATATTAAAATATTAAATACATTTTCATTAGTTTTATATACTTTTTGCATGTGAATGTACAAACATTCTTTATTTTTGAAAGATAATGTAGTATTTATGTAGTTTTTTAAGGCTTCTTCTTTTTTTGGCACTGTGAATATGTCTACTCTCTACATTCTTTCCTCCCTTTTTTGTAATGAGTTATCTACTGTGAATTTCATTGGTGTTCCCTGGCATGTGAAGTCACGTTTTTCCTGTCTTTTTCAGGAATAGGAACCTATAAAATATCTAAAACTATTTAGAAAAAATTTGTTAAATAGTCACATGTCCTCATTTCAAAATTTACTACAATACTAGAATAGCCAAAAGAATGTAGTGCTGGAATAATTAGATAGATAGATAGATGATAGATAGATGGATAGATGGAAAAGAATTGAGGATGGAGAAATAAACCTTTACACATATCATTTATTCACTTTTCTAAACCCACATTTTTCATATCTCGTACAAAATGTGGGTTTAGAAAAGTGAATAAATAGAAAGTAAGTAAAACAACATTGTTACCTGGCAAAACAAAACAAAACAAAACAAAATAAATGTGGGTTTATTTGATACATTTACAACAGTGCAACCATCAGATAAATAAGACAAATCAAAATTAAAGTTTTGTGATGCAAATTATGTTGTCAAAAAGCAAGAATACTATACTTAGACAAAATAACTACAAATTATATATCTGATAAGAGAATTACATATATAATACGAAAAATCTTGGAAACCAACAAGAAGACAATTTAAAAGTGAATGAATGGTCTGTTTATATATTTTTTCAAAGAGGATACCTAAGGCAAATATGTACATGAAAAGATGCACAGCATCATTAGTCATTGAGGAAATGCACATTGTTAGGATAACTATAAAGAAAAATAAATAATTCAAAATGTTGAAAAGGATGTAGTGAAATTAGAATTTTCATGAACCACTGATGGAAATGTAAAATGGTATGTCCTCTTTGGAAAACTGTCTGGCAATTTTCCCAAAATTTAAGCATAGAATTACCAAATGACTCACTAATTTCCCTAGTAGTTTATATACTCAAGAAGAGTGAAAGAAATAAACACACAAAAATCTGTGCATGAATGTTTACTGCACCTTTACTGATAACAGCCACATTGTAGAAGTAGCTCAAATATCTTGCGACTGTTGAATGCATAAATAAAATGTGATATATTAAAAATGATGTGATATTTTCCTGCCATAGAAGAAATGAAGTATTGAAATATACTAGAACATACAAACCTTTAAAACATGCTAAATTAAAGATTCACATCACAAAAGTAACATATTATATGATTCATTTCATATGAAATGAATGGGAAATACATATGAAATACAAACACGCAGAGAAGTAGAAAACGAATTTGTGGTCGGGTGGTCTTATATTGGGGTCACTGGGGTTAAATGGTAATGTGTGAAGAGTTTCTTTGCAAGTTGATGAAAACTTTCTAGTCTTAGATTGTGGTGATGGTTGCAAACCTGTGTGAATTTACCAACATTGTAAACTGTACACAAAATTGTTAAATTCTGCGAAGAGTAAATTATATTCCAATAAGGTTATTTTGAAAGAAACCTCAAAAATAAAAGTTATAAAAATGAAAAATGCGATCATAGTATGCAACTTGATTCATATCTCTATCTTCAAATAATATGGTAGACATCATTCCCTTAATTTTGACTTCTAGAATAACCTATTGGCAAACCTATTGGCAAAGTAACTAAATTAATGTTGCTGCAGAGTATGTAAATACTTCAATGTTTGCAATGAAAAATTATAGTTATAGATTAAAAATGTGAGGAAATTTTAAAAAAGGATAGGAGAGCTGAAGGAAAAATGCAAATTCTAATCTCCTTTTCTTAAAAAGTGCAAATTAACAGACTATATATGAGCATTTGATGGAATAACACACAAGAGTAAGCCAGGCATGGTGGCACCTGCCTATGATCCCAGCACTCTGGAGGCTGAGGAAGGAGGATCGCCACGAGTTTAAGGCCAGCATGGACTACATTGAGTTTGAGGCCAGCCTGGACTACACAAAGAGACCTTGTCTCAAAAACAGCAGCAGCAGCAACAATAACAAATAAGCAAAAGAACCCACAACAAAACAAAAAAAAAACAAAGGTATATCATTTCCAAGCACAATACATATAATAAAAAAAAATAGAGATGTAAATATATTTGAATAGTAGTCATAAAATGGATTATTCTAATCATTTCTATCAGGAATTCAAAAGATAATATGTAAAATTGAAAAGTCAAGATTTTACAGTACAGTATATGCATAGTTAGAGGTATGGAAGTAATAAACAGTAGTTAAAGTATATAAGAATGGGGAAGAGTGGGTCCTGAGGTTATTTTCACATTAAATCTTTCTCTATTATTTGATTAAAACATGTTATCTTATTTTAAAGGATGTTTTGAAAATGTAGAGTTGAAAAATTCTTTTGAAAAGAAGCTAACAATGATTATCAGAAACATGTCACTGTAAATACATTTAAGCACTGAAAAATTTTATCCAATAAAGGGGTTCATAAAAGTACATATTATAGCACTGTGTCCATGGATGGATATTAATATATCCCATATTTTTGCCTCCTTTTTGGGTAGAAAAATTTGATTCCTATAAAGGAATTAAAACCATTCTTTCAAGAGTGAAAAAAGAAGACCTTGATTGACACTCTGTAAAGAATTACAGGCATAGTGAATGTCAGTATCCACAGCTACTCAGTGACTTGAACATATTCCTATAAAGCAAGAGACAATTGATGGGGCTGAAAGGCAGTTAATTTGGAATAAATGAAGTGAACTGATTCTTTGCAATGGACATAGTTGACCTGTGAAATTCTCTGCCACACTAGGTTACTAAGAAGAGTCATTTGGAATTGTATTACAATTGAATTCTGACTTTTTAGCCACATAAACTAAGGAAATAGCCTGAAAAAAAAATTAAACCTAGAAAGGAAATTCACCACTACGTAATTTTATTCAGTAAAAACAGCAGCTATTGGAACATAATAAATTATTGTCACATCGGGTGCAGAAGCCTTTACATTTTATTCCCCAAATCAATATATTGATAATTTTCTAAAGATATCCAATACAAACAGAAACAAAGTATCTTCCATTCATAAGAGTGAATTGTAAACACAGGAAACCCTAAACTCATGGAAGTTATGTGTATATTATTAAATTGTCCCCTGAATTTTTAAATAAAGAGACATAGATGTTTTCCTTATTCCATCTGTTTATAAGAACATAGTAAAGTTGGGAAAATTTAAATTATAATTCCATATGAATAGAAAATAAACATTAAATTTGGCAAAATACTAGTAATTTATTACTAAAAATGAAGTGACAAAGATGTCTTACCACTTCATTCAACTTCATACTGTAGTTTTTAGCCAAGGAAATTAAAGAAAGGAAGGAAGAAAAACCACTTAAAGTGGCAAGGAAGAAGTGAAGCATCTCAGATTTTTCGTTGTGCTAGTATAAGAGAATGCTTGAGACTTGATAATTTATAAAGAAAAAATATTTTCACACAGCTCTGAAAGCTGAGAAGTAAAAGATCAAGTTGCAGGCATATTTAATGTCTGTTGAAAACCTGTTTTTCATAGATGGCGCTGTCTATGTGTCTTCACATGGTAGAAGGGATGAACGTGCAAAAGCGGGTGAATGATGTATCCTCATGGAGAAGAGCAGAGGAGAGTGAATTTATTCCCTCAAGTCTTTTTATAAAGTCCTCAATCACATCCAAGAGGGCTCTGTGTTGCTGAGTTAATCATATTCTAAAGCTCCCTCCCCAATATTCTCACATTGGTCACTGTTTCAATACATGAATGTAGGGGAACTCATTCTGACCATAACATGAATATACTCTATTTACAGAAAGCAAAATCTCGTATATGGCAAATCCAAAAGCATCCATGAAGCACTACTACCACTAATAAACTGTGTTACAAATCCATACTAAGAAATCAATTATATCTCTGTCTACTAGAAATACTGCCCAAAATGAAATTAAAAATATAACTTCATAACAAAGAATTAAAATACCTAATAAATTTAATATAACAAATGGATCACTTGTAAACTAAAAGCTAGAAAACATGGTTTGAGAAAATTAAAGAAAGTTAAATTACTGCAAAAACTTTCCTGTACTGGAAAACCTAATATAGTTATGATGGAAATACTTTCCATGCAAGTACACCTTTGTGACCTTCAGTGTCGCAATGGCTTCTTTCTATAATAGCAAACACACAAATATCAAAAGAAACTAACAAATTTTACTGCATCGAAATAAAAGGCTTGTGTGCTTGAAAGAACATTAATACAAAAGAGAAAGAAAAAAAGAGAAAGGAGGAAGAACTCAGTAATCATACATCTGATAAGAGATATATTAAGTTTATTTAAAGAAGTCATATAATTTTATAATAACAAGACACACAGCTCATTTAAAATGAGGAAAAAAATCTGAATATAAATACCCTCACAGAGGATATACTTACAGTCAATAATTGCATGAAAACTTGCTTAACACTATTAGTCACTAAGGAAATGTCAATGAAAACCACAAAGAGGTGCCATATCACATTCACTAGAATGTCTATAATCAAAATGGCAGACAATAAAAGTGTTGACAGTCATGAGGGGAAACTGGAATCTTCTCTATTACTGATGGAATTAGTATCCATCAGTAGTGCTACCACTCCAGGAAAATGTATGGCAATTCCTTAAAATGCTAAAACAAAACAAAACAAAACAAACAAACAAACAAAAGCATACTTTATACTCCAGGAACGTCACTTCTAGATATAGACTCAATGTAGGGGCAGGGGAACATTAGGCAGGCTAGAACGGGAGGCCCTCCGGGAGAAGAGAAGTAGGGCACTTTATTAAAAGCAAAAACAGGTTTGCAGCAGCTCCCGTGGTTAACGCTGCCAGGGAGGATGGCAGTCTACAGTCACTTGTGGTTGACACTTCCAGCGAGAATGACAGCATGTGGTCACATTTCCTCTCTACACTATACCTTTGCAAGACTGCCTTTACAGAAGTTAGAAAAAAAGAAAGCTTGACCCCAGACCTTAGTGGAAAGTCCCCAGAGACCCTTCCCCATGCTCCCTAGTAACGAGTCAATTGACCAATCAAGTAGTGACACCCTGACCTGAGAAAGTCAGGGTGGGCCCACAATCAAGACCTATAAAAGCTGTGTGATGGGCCTGTGCCCCACAGTGGCTCAGTTTCGGGCGCCCCTGCTTCTCTCATTGGGAAAAAGCAGCTTTACACTTGCTTTTACTTTATTAAAAGTTACTTTCTCTTTGGCACTTGGATCTCAATCTGATTCTCCTTCAACCTTCTGCATCGGAGCAAGAGTCTGGCCAGGAGAGGCACCACCTCGGTGCCCGGCACTCCCACAGGGGGCGGCTGGACCACCCAAGACCCCCGGAGGTCGTGTCTTCAAGATAATAGAAAACAACTTGACACAAAAATTTGTTCATAAATTATATGACACCAAGCATTTGTTAAACAAGAAGAGGGCCAGATTTAATTTTCCTCTAAGGTTAGTATCTAAACATATTAATAATGAAGTTTCAACTAGGCCAACTCCTCAGGGCTTTAATTTCATGAATTACTGGTGTCATTTTAAATTATATTAAGAGAGAATTTGTTTATGCACAAGGTGTATTCACTGGTAAGTAAGTGGTATGAAATAGCAGCATGTAATAGAAAAAAAGAACTGGTATATCATCTATTTATAAATATGTAGCACATTCTACTCTGCAATTAAAATGAGCAGATTTTATAATACATCCATGAGACAATTCGGGGGGTAGCTGAGGGATGTAACACATATCACATGATTGCTCAGAGCCGTCCAAAACATGAATTAAAATAGTAGTCATACGTTTTTTAGACTTAACTCCAAATAAGCAGATAATGAGGACATAAATACCCAGCTCAAAAGCACTGTTAAATGAGTACCACAGAGAATAGTGGTAGATCAGATAGTTACCAAGATGGAGTTATATGAAGCACTAAGAACATAATGATAGTGGATTCATAATATCATGTCATTAGATAAAATTATATGATAAATAAAATATGTTCTAATTTGATACTACTTTTAATTTGGTGCTGCAACTCTGAAAACTTTGTTTTGTTATCAAGTTATAAAACAGTATAAATTAAAAACACCAATTTCTGTTTTGTGCCTTAATGACCATCTTCTTGGCATTCTACTCTAACCAAATGTCTCTGGCTAATCTTGTACAGTCTCTGTCAACCCTGGAATAAACCATTTCAACAAGGAGCCATGTGTTTTGTTTGTTGTTTATTTTTTTTTAGGGGACAATGATATTTAGAAGCCAAGATTTGAGGACTAGCTGTTATTGTTACTAATGTCTTTGCTTTTTTTTTTTTTTTTTTTTCTTTTTGGTGCTGGGGATAGAACTCAGGGCCTTGTGCTTGCAAGGCAAACACTCTAACCACTGAGCTAAATCCTCAGCCCCTGTCTTTGCTTTTTTAATTTAAAAATTTGTACTGAAAATTAACAAATTATAGTTGTACATATTTATGGGGCACAATGTGATGCTGTGATATGTGAATATATCCTGAGGTATTTAGATTAGGTTAACTAACATATTTATCACTACAAATACCTATGTTTGGGGCTAACAGTATTTAAAATTTACTTTTATTGGTCTTGAAAGGTAAAATACTTTATTATTTACTGTATTTATCATGCTGCCCAAACTAAGTCAAAGAAAATTCTTTTATATCCCATCTGATCGAGGCATGATACTCTTTTGTGCATTATCTCTCAAAGTCTTTTAGCCCCAGCCACTGTTAACTATGATTTGCTCTCTAATTCTTTAGGCAAAATTATTTTGCCTTCCATATATGAGAACATGTGGTGTTTGTTTTTCTGTCTCACTGTGTTTAGCATAGTATACATTCTTCCATTGATGGATAGTTCAGTTGATTCCATAATTTGGTTATTATGAATAAGAGCTTCAATGGATATGGTTATGTAGGTAATTTACTTAACATACTGATTTCAAATTTTTGGATAAACATGCAGAAGTAGGCTTTCCAGACCACATGATGGTCCTAGTTTTAGTTCTTTCACGTGCCTCCAAAAAGTTCTTCATGACAGCTGCACTAATTAACATTCTCAAAAGCAATGTACAAGGGTTCTGTCTTATTCACATAGTCATGAGCATAGCATCTTTCATCTTTTTGGAAATAGCTATTCTGGAACATGTGAAGTAATATCTTGTTGTTTTGGTTTATATTTCCCTAACTATTAATGATATTGAGCAACTTTTCATATACCTGTTCACTAAGTCTACATTTACTTCCACAAAACATCTACTCAGGTACTTTGCTTCTTTTTAAATTCTGTTGTTTTCTTTCTATACAGTTATTTGAGTTTCTAATATATGTTTGATAGTCACCCCTTATCAACTGACTGTATTGTTGTAAATAATTCTAGATCTTCATGGTGAAGGTAGGAAATAAAATAATAAAAAAATAAAGTCACAAATTTCATTTATGTGTTCAATTAAAACTAAACGTTAAATTGATTTTCTTAAATATTTTTGTATCTGTGCCTCTTCTCTATGATCCTTAACAAAGGCTAATACATGAAATGCTCACTTGATTTATCTGACAAACATTTTGCTTCACAACTGCACTGCCAATATTGCCACTCAGAATGAAACTGCTCAGTGAATGCTAAACAACCACTTTTTTTATTTTTCCTTAAAATACATCCTGCTAAAGATATGCTATCTTGGTACTTTGCTCAAATGTCACTTGAAATAATTACTTTTCTCTAATTATTTTACCATTTTGACATGCAGTTATATTTGCTTATTTGGGCTTATTCTCAATTTCAGAATATTGTTTTTTCTTTTTGGCTAACTGTATTTTTTAATATTTAAAATATGTTGTTCAAATATTTTCAAAAAGTGAAAATATATATGACGGAATTTTTGCTTCTAAACCCCATTCTCCCAGATTAAGTACGTAAGGCATTATCCATGGTAAACTAACAGCCATCCAGATATATTTAAATAAAATTAAAAGCCATAGTCAATAAAATTGGAAGCAAAATTGAATCAATTAGTTCAAAAACAAGAATTATATGTGCTTAAATTGGCTGGAACATAACCAAGCAGGTGCAAATGAATCAACATAATGCACTTCTTGTTTTTAAAATCCGCACAGTATCTTACAGATTGAATATACTTCATGTTCGATACCAAATGTTCTGTACTGAGTGTTTTCAGTAATTTTTTTGGTGTTTCATAATGGACACACATAAGCAAGGATGTATATGATCTCATGATAGGAAAGCAAAGGGTATTCATGTATTATGTCCTGCTTTTTTGTTTAAATAGATATGGGTCTCCAACTGTTATTTGTTATAAAAACCTGTGATCCATGGGAAAATTATTCTGGGTGAAGCAGAAGTAGACTAGATTTGGACTAGATTTATTGAATAATAACTGGAATAAGCTGTAGGAGTGACTACTAATGGATATTGATTGCATAGCATAAGAAAAATTAAAATATCCTGTCATGTTAGAAATACATGATGATTTAAAGTACAAGACAACATAAGTGGTGAGAAAGAAATAAAAATGTTACCATATTTTAGAAGTTGTAAAATTTTTATTTATTACATATGCCAATAAATCTGCCACATATTTTGTTATCATTATGCTAAATACCTGAAGAATAGTAAAACTATCTACCTATCTTACTAATTTTATATTCACACAAAAGATAAAAGGTCTATTTAGAAAGAAGAGAAAGGAGAAATAAAAAGGATCAAGATACAATATGTGTATGTACCAATTCCTCCAGATAACCATACTTATTATGCCACCACCACATATTAATAAAACATGTATGAAAAGAAAATACAAAAAACAAAACAAAACAAAAAAAAAAGCCCAAAACAACAACAAACCCAGGGGCTGGGGATTTATCTCAGTGATGGCCTTCCAAGCACAAGGCCCTGAGTTCGATTCCCAGCACCAAAAAAAAAAAAAAAAAAGGCAAGGTTATAGAAATAGAAAATAAAGACTAAGGTAATGATTAAATCTAATTAATTAATCCAGAAAGTACGCTAACATTGAATATTCTAATCATTAAAGAAAAAATATCAGGGTGCATTTTCAAAAGGAAAAAGTGTTTTCACTTAGAAACATTGTTTAAATACAAAAAAAAAATAGCAAAGAGAGAGCATAAAATCCTGTACTCTGCAAATATTAACCAAGGAAATATGATGAGGGTTGTTTTGTTGTGTGGGAGTACGAATGGTGTGCAGCCTTTGCTAAAAAGTAACTTATTGCCTGAGAACTTTGACCAAGGAAGGCTGCAGAAGAGCCTCTGACCATGAGGTCCACACACCCTGGAGGAATAGGCCTCGGTGTAAACAGGTTGTCTGGAACACAGAAATAGCCTAGAGACGCTGATCTTAAAGATAAACTGGATGAATGATGTTAATCAAGTAGACATTTTCTTGAGGATGTACCAAGCACGTGTACTCCTACCCTTCTCCTACCTTATAAAATCAACTCTGTAAAAAATAAATTTGTTCCAGCCCTGAGATGGATCCCAGAGAATTTGTGTCTCCGTCTTCATCATGCTCCATTTCGGTCCTTGCTCTCCACTGCAGCGCTGGTTCTAGGCATTGTTGTTCCGGCAGTAGTTTTACTAATATAGACTAATAGATGTTAAGACTGAGAGAATTATTAAGAAAGTAGAATATTTCATAATGAATGGTCAATAATGCAAGGGTATATGATAAATATGAATTTATATAATAAAAAGCCATTAAAATATATTTAATTGACATAATTAAATGGAGAGAGGAAATTTTAAAAGCATAAGGGGAAATTTTTAAAACATAGATCTGTAACTGATAGAAGATCTTACAAAACCAGTTATAGACAGTGAGATTTGAATGACATATTCAACAAATTAGAGCTAATCGACATATGTGTTGAACAAAGACTACACAGTCTTCTCAGGACATGTGACCATAGTCAGGCATAGAACATGTGTTGATACATTTAAAAGACTGAAATCATATATACAGTGTGATTTTGCATGCAAGATATTAAAACTACAGGAAAATAATAAAATGGTAACTTATATATGGTTATAAATTAGAACATATATTTCTAAATATCTTCTATGTAAAATAATAGATTTCGATGAAAATTAAGAGGACATATTTTTAAATTAGAGTTAATAAATATAAAATGTATCAGGACATGAGGAATGCAAATTGTTATGATTTGTGTCTAGATGTCCCCCCAAAGCCTCATGTGGTAAGAGATAGCTGGATTTAGAGTGTGTGATTACTAAATTGATCCATTGATCGGTTTGACATTGTTCTGCTGGGATCAAGGATGTGAGCCTGAGATTGGGGGTGGGAGTGCGGGCTGCCCTGGGGGCAGGTAGCCTAGATAAAAGATACAGGAAGAAGCTAACTAGCTGCTTGTTTGCATTGCTTATTTGCATACATTCCTTGCATTTTCCTCACTTTACTTTGCGGCCGGCCGGCTGCCAGTCTGCCACACCAGCCCGCCCCTCTGCCATGCCGCCCTGCTTCGGAT
>PVJO010028300.1:0-18484 GCA_004026905.1 Hystrix cristata
AACAGGGGAGAGAGGGGAATGGGAAAATATGGAAAATGATGAATGAACCTGCTGTAAATAGGGAGGGAGGGTGCAGAGGGGAGGGGGGGAAGAGGGGGGAGAACCAAGATACATCATGTATAGGTACAGAATTAATGTAATGAATGTGACCATTGTATGTAGAATGTACCAATACATGTTCTTGGTTTAAAATAAAAAATAAATAAATAAATAAATTTTTATTTTTATGTACATAATATGTTCCCATAATTCAAAAATCAATGAAAGTATCCTCTGAAATTCCCGGCCATACTTTTTATTTTCCCACTTTCCCCCTCTCTCTCCATTTCTCTGGTGTTATTATGGTCTTGTACATCTTTCCAAATACACTTTAAATACTTCTTGATGAAGACCACTGGTGTCTGCTCAGTAGCTACTCTTTTACTTTTTTAGTAAACTTTGCTATCAGTGGACCTATGATGACCTTGCTGAAACCTAAATGATAAATTCACAGTGAATTATGTTTCAGTTAAGGTAGCTGATGCAAATGGAAATAATGATTCCTTTAAAAGAAAGTTTTCTTTGTCTATTCATCCTTATTTAGTCTCATTGGCAAGAGTCCAGAAATGGTACAGAAAGACTAGCTATCCTTTGTTATGAAAATACGTGTTGAGTATTTTTTAAGAAAAACATGAGCATCCAAATTTCCAAGTAGTGGAGTACTTTACTGAAAAATTCAGAGGACTCCCAAAGTCATCTTTCAATAGACACTATTTTCTGCCATTTTAACTTTCTTCTATTGGGCTCTTTGTGTACAATGGCACTCTTTTGCTATCTTTTATGTCTGTAATATTCTTATTAGTATTAATTTATTTTGACAAGTTTAGTATGAATTTATCTATATTTTCCCTTATGGTACCAGATCTTCTTTTCTTTCCTTTTCAAAAATTAATTATTAAATGAACTCAGTTTTCTTGGGCATATCTTTCCAGAAGATCCCTCTGGAAATTAAACAATGATATGACATAACTAAAAATGTTCTCCTTCTCTGTTAATTCAAATACTGACGGCAGCTCTCCGATGTGGTCATTTCCGTGAACCCTGTAAAATCTGTCTTTGGCGTCCCAAAATCAGAATAAGTCAAAGTGGTCCATTCCTTACAAACTTTGACAGAAGTTAAACATATAGATTTTGCATTTTAGAATGGATGTATTGACTTGGAATTTCTGTTTTTCATCATTACTCGCTCTCCCTCAAGTTTTTTCATTCTCTATACTTTTATTGGAGAAAGCCTACATTCACATTAAATAAACAGTTAATGGGATATATTTGGTGAGGAATCTCTTTACATAAACTCTTGAAGAGACCACGAAGAGACTTTGAAATGATAACTAGTGGTAAAAATGTGGAAAATAAAAGGGAATAGATTCAGTAGTCTTCCATCTGTGAAATAGGAGTATTTATACTGAGCCAGTAGGTTCAATATGGGGAGGTATTATAGAACTATTTTATTTCCTATTGGTGGACTTGTAGTCAATGTAATTGAGATATTTATGTGTTCTAGTAGGATAACCTCTCATATCCACAAGTCATAGGTACTGAGTCAAAAATTCCACTAACAGGAGACACCATGTTTACTTTCCAAAAAAGTCTGAAAGAACCAAGTCACATCACCACAATTTGGAGAGATGTGCTCCTTCTTGTTCTGTCCAGCCCTAGTTAAAGCCAAGTCAACAAATACAACCCAAAATTGCCTTTCAAATATATTTGAGAGTGATGAATATATTTCTTCCTTTGAGCCATGAGGAAAACTGTGCAAAGATAACCAGAAATAAGGGAACAGATACAGGTAAAAGTCAAATACCTTCCAAGATGTTTGAATGTATTTGGGACAAGATTTCTCTTACTTACCTATTTTCAAATAATCAGATAGCTTTATTTGAAAATGTTCTTCATTTTAAGATTTCTACAGTTCTGCTAACTGCATCAAAATTTAAAGGAATATAGTATTTGCAATCCTTTATTAAAATCTAATCTTGAGACATTCATGGCCTACTTTTAAAATTAAAAGTTTCCATAGTTTAGTGAAATTCGGCTAAATTTTCATTGGTTGCTATCTTCACAGGAAAATTCCCTTATTTATTATTGAGTCATCATATTCTAGTTCAGGTAGGTTAAATCATTTTAATACGTCCATTAAACCCTGCTGCTTTTATTTCAAGAAAATCAAATGGGACTGGAACGACATGGATAATGCAAAGTAATTCTCAGGTACACTAGCAGGAAGATTCATTCTAAAGAACATGACCTAGAAATAACGGGCATATTCCTGTTTTAGAAGCCAGCACATTCTGCGTCCTCTCCTACGTAACTTCCACCATGACTACCACAGAAGCATCCAATGGCTGGATATCAGGTAGTGAATCTTTAGCAATGACTATTTGGAATTAAGGAAGACCATACCATAGAATTGTGAAAAAGTAATTCATTAACTTTATATACAATCCTATCATTGACTGATTAGTCCAGATAATGGCCCTGCTGTCTTGCTTTAGAAATATTAGGCTTTTTTCAAATCCTCAAGAATCTACATTTTATTTTATTTGTAAAATCAATTTTCTTGAAATAAAAACACTAGGATGTTCTTATGTTATTAAGGAGCAGTGCCAAGTTGACAATGTTAAAAAGCTAACTTCTTGCTAGCTTTATTAGCTAATATTAGCTAATATTATTGTGATATAAGTAATTAAATATGGAGGGGTTTTTTGAACTCAGTATTCTTCATATTTGATCAGGGAAATGAAAATATTTATAAAGTGAACTTGCCTAATAACTTGCATTTCCAGTTTTCCATAAAAAATAAACTCTCAGATATCAGAGAATATGTGTGGGCATATAGAGAGTGGTTGTAGAGATGACGGTATCTCAAGATCCACGTTATGAAAAGCCCAACCTCCTCGTGTCACTTGTAACTTTGCGATGTGATTCTCGCCTAGCTTGACAATGAGTTTACAAGTAAGCTGTTAGGGTTCAGAAAAGCCTCATACGTTCAGATGTTTTGAAAGATAATTAGATCACGAGGACACTACACCTGCCTTGCTGTTAGAAGGAGAGGCCTGGTTGGAGGCAGGTCACCAAGGGCGTGTGTCTACCTCACAGGTTTTCCCTTCTCTCTCTGCTTCCTGGCTGCCATGATGTGAGCCACTGCCCTCCTCCCAGACCCTCCCACCGTGCTCTTTCTGCCTTGGAGCCAGGGGACCATGGACTGAAAATGGGAGCCAAAATAACTCTCTGTCAGTTTGATGGCACTGAGCATTTGGTCCCAGTGACTACACAGCACTTAAGAAACAAACCCTCAGCTGCATCTGTTCTTTGGGGCTTTTTGCCCCTGGAGCACATTTGGAACAAGCAGAGAGAGCAGAGTTACTACTTAGTCAATAAATGATGAATACAGGAGCAAACCCAGCTCCCATTGCCACAGCCAGAAATAAAGGTGCAGTGTAATTTATAGCTGACAGGGAAATTCTACAGCTTTTCTTCACTTATTCCACCTCCATCTTTTCCTTTTTTCCACTTTCTTACTGGTTTTGCTTTAGCGTGTTTCCTAAATTACTGACAAGTGAAATGCCTCAGGACTTGCTTTCAGAAATTTCAGTTTAAGAAAGATGACGTTTTTAAAAATGTGTAAAAAATGGAACATGGAGAAATTTAAATGAAAACAAACACTTAAGTGCTATCGTGGTAGAAAATCACCTAGGACTTTCAGTTTTATTTTAATTAAAACCATCAGATGCATTTTAAGTTATGAGTGAAAAACTCACAAGAAAAGTCAGGTGATTGTAAAGTTATAAAAAGCAGAACAATCATAGATTACAAACACCAGAATTAAGATAACACTACTATAAAGATTTCAGACATTAAAAAGATAAGAATTTCCTTTTCTGAGAGTGATGAATTGAAGATTCTCTCTGATTATTGGCCAGCAAAACACAGCTATTATACATATATGGCCAACATACACAAACAACTGCCAACAAATACAGTACTAGGTAGTAGAAAGAAGCAACAGGTTCTAGTAGAGTATATACTTGGAGACTAGTTAGAGGGACTTGAATTAAATAAAAGATATATAGAAGGCATTTAGCTTTCAGGTAAATGCATTCAGTACCTAATTATAGGTCTGTTGGACCTCCAAAGTAATAGTGTGAATGTCAGCTAAAGGAAATTATCTCAACTAATGCTAGAGTTTCCTTTCAAAACCAGAGTTTGTAATTTAAATCCAACCAAGGAACTTGTATCTAAATCAGATAAATGACAATAATCTAAGAAAAAATAGCATACTGCATAATCTCTGCAGTTTAATATTAATGATGTACAGCACAAAATCCTAAATGTTTCAATATTTGAAGAAGAATAAAAAGAACAAATAGATGTTTAAATGAAAAAAATCTACCAAATTTGCCAGAGAATTGGACCAGAAGTATTCTTTTGTTTTATTTCTAGTGGGTCTTATATTTATTCTAAATGAAGTAAAGCAATGTAGTCTAACAGGAAGGGAATGATAAGCAAAGTGAGGAAATCTAAGTGGACAAATATATCCAAAACATCTGAGATTAAAAACAAACAAAAAGTCATGACATAGAATAGCAGAATGAAGAAGCAGAGGGAAAACTGATTGAACATGAATAGATGAATTGTCCATTCTGAAGAATAGAGAGGGAAAACAATAGATGGGCAGAATCAGAGGTCTCAAGGGTCTCCTAGAAAATATCAATTTACTCAGTATGCGAACAAAGAGAGGGAACTAGGCATGATCTTTGAAGAAAGGACTTGTCTTTTGGCTTCCGTAGTTCATGGTAAGAGGTAAGATGTAATTTGTATCTCTGCTCATTTGTTCATAATATACCTTTTGTTGTTTTATTTCTGATTGCCTTCTGTTGTTTTGTCTTCTTTTTATTTTGATTGGGATTGTCTGAAATTCCTATTGCTGTGCCTTCGTGTTGTGTATTATTTGTGGGTAATTATCGCTACTAAAATTTCTTCTTGGTGTTTTCTCTCTACTCCTTCTGGAAGTCCAGTCACATATAAACAAAAATGTACCTTTACTTGTTTGTTTAACTTTTTTCTTCTTTTCTTAAAATCTGAATGGTATAATTTCCAGTGATATACTCAGGGTAAGAAAATCTTGTTCCCACTATGTTTCATCTACAAGAAGCTCATTAAGGAAAATTTTTTTCAATCTCTGATGCTATGTTTGTGTTATTGTTTTATTCTTAACCATCCTACTTGACTCATATTTTTTATCTTTCTGTTGACATTTCTGTGGTGGACTTATTATTGTGGTCAACTTGAGCAGGAACGCCCAGCTGGACAGGGTTGGTATGGTTCTGAGCATAGAGAATTCACCTGAGGACTGTTGTAAAGGAGAATAGGAGCAAGATGGGGCCGACGGTTTCCAAGGAGAAGCTCTGTTGTGGTTGGTTTTCCCAAAGGGAATTCGGATGTTCTCATCACAGAAGGAGCTCGGGGCCTTGTTGTTGTCAAGGATCACTGCTGCTTGCTTCAGGGGAGCTCTGATCGTCATCTCTGCTGCGACCATCATATCCTGGCTCCAATACAGATTTCATTAGTCTTTTAGTGCAGACACGGATGTACACGGAACATTGCTGTGGGCTCCCAGCCCTTGATTGGATTTTTCAGGTCTCCAGTGCCTAGATGAATGTTCTGCACTCTTCCTGCATCTGGCTTGTGTGTGTGTGAATGTTGTAATGTGTAAACGTCCTGTATTAAGTCTGCTCTCTTGCAAACCATTGACTCTAGAAAAATGACTAAGACAGATTCCATCTGCTTATTGATGTTGTGTACCTTTCACTATAACTTTTAATGTAAGATTCATATTAAATTCTCTTTCCATCATCGGACTGAGAGCCACCACTCCTTCTAGAATCCAATCTTGTATCCATGTGAGAATTTGTGTAGGAAAGACTTTCCTCTGATAGTGATGGCATTTTAAAATCACACATCTAAGACTACTTTCTTCTTCTCCTGCAGGAATAGAGATATATTTTTTCCTTCTATCGCTCTCTGCAATAATCTGTATCCTATGTTTGGTAGAACAGCTGCCACTCTTCTTGTGACACAACATTTTTGCTTCACATGAAAAGTGAAGAGAAAAGTGTCCAGAAGAAGTGACCAGGTTCAGGGATGCCATGGAGAACCTCCAAATCCTAAGATGGAAGTGTGCTGTCTTTGGTCTTCTACTTTCTCTTAATCTTTCTTTTGAACATCTGCTGAAAGTTTGTGTCAAAGAGACTATGAGAGACTGCAAAGTCCTTTTACATTTAAAGTTGCCAGGGATACTGCACTCTAAATTCAACTGAAGCATTTTTAAATAGTTTTATCTGATTTCAAGTTTTCCTACTTGTATACTGACTGAGTGTTCCTACCTAGAGTTCAGGGTATTGGTTTCCCTTAGCTCTCTCATGGGCTCAAGAAAATTTTTATTTTGTAGCCTGTTTAGATTTTGCTCCTAATTAAGTTGAAAGCAGAGTTCTTTCTAGCTTTCAACATCTTTGGTAGAAGTAGAACTCAATCCAAAAATGTATAAGGACACAACATAATGGTCAATAAATCACATCAACAAATCACAATTCATTACATTCACAAAATATAATGAGGAAAATCATGAAATCATCTCATTAGATGCAGTAAAACAATTTGCTTGAATTTAAGATCCAGTCCTGATCACACAGAAATCGGTAATAGAATGGAACTTTCTATTATCTTTTTAAAGAGTAGATACAAATATATTACAACAAATATTTAATTTAATTATGAACGAAAAGTCTTTTATTCTGAGGTCAGAAAAGAGACAAGAATGCTCCTTATCACTAGTTTTATTCGGCATGTGGGCTTGAAGTCCTAATCAGAGCAATAGGAATGAAAACACTGAAAACATATTAGAGATAAATAAAACTGTCATTAGTTACAGATAAAACAATTGTGTATTAAAATATAAAAACTCTAGAGATAATTATCTGAAATAGTAGTTGCATTTAGAAATAGTGTTAGATGCAAGGCTGGGATATTAAAATAGCTAATGATTCTTTTGAGTATCGCAATGTTTTGTCATCACATTTTTAAAAATATTACATCAACCATATATGTACGAAATGCATCTAATTCTTAAACTCTCAATGAATATCTAAAATATTACTAAGAAAATATTTTCTGTACATAAGTAAATGAAAGAATATACAGTTTCAAAATTTGAATAATTTGTAATATACTACATCAATTCTCTTTTAAATGTCTATAGATTAAATCCATTACCAGTAGCAACACCACTAGTTCTTTTATTGAAACTGAAAGAAGTATTATAAACCCAGCATGTTGGCACATGCCTATAATCCCAGCACTTGGGAGGCAGAGGCAGGAGCATCGCCTCAAGTTCAAGGCCAGCCTGGGCTACATAGCAAGACCCTGTCTCAAAAACACAGCTACAACAACAAAGTATTATAATCCATATATAAACGAAAAAAATATCTAAAAGTAGCCAAGAAATTTTTTAAAGGAAGCTAGAATATCAGCACAGGTAAATATTAACATGCAATTAGAGTAGAAGAGTAGAAAGATAAGCTAATCAGACAAGCTAAATCACCACAGACACGATCAATTTTTACATGACAAAGTTCACAGGTCAAAGTAGTAAGTAAAGATTGCAGGGGCTGGGGATTTAGCTCAGTGATTAGAGTGCTTGCCTTGCAAGCACAAGGGCCTGAGTTCGATCCCCGGCACCATAAAAAAAAAAAAAAAAAAAGATTGCAATATTCAAAGTGATGCTGGGTCCAGTGGATTTCCATACAGAAAAAAATACAGCTTGAAAATAACCTCACAGAAGGATATCCAATAATGCTTCTTGTGTAAGAAACATTTGTTAAATTGGACATAAAAACCATTAGTTTAAAGAAAACAAAAAGATGATTAGACCACATTAAAATTAAGAACGTCTGTTAATCAAAATTACCATTATGGAAATGTGAATGCAAACCACATGTTGAAAGAAAGCATTTATAACACACATATTTGAAAAAAAAATTGAACCCAGAAAAATTAAGAACTGTAAAATCAGCAGTCTATCTTTTGATAGACTGTGCATTTAAAATTGGCAAAAGATATAAGTAGTCTCACACACACACACACACACACACACACACACACAAGACATACAAATGCCCAACTATCCAATAAACATTTGAAATTTTCTTGAATTACATTAGTTGTCAGAGAAATGTTAGCTGAAACTGCAGTGAAAAACCCCCATACGGTCACCAAAAAGGCTAAAATATAGAAGCCTAAAATATAGAAGCCTAAAAATGTTGTTTTGATGAGTATGTCAAATTCTCACAAGTATAATTTACCAAAATACGTTTACAAAAACAAAGCAGACAAACATCCTTTTACCCAACAATTCCATCTCTAAATAAATATGTAACACAAAGAAATATACTAGAATTTTCCTAGTACAGACCCTGGTAGACCTATTGGGAATAGGTCCTGGTAGACCTATTGGGAATTCTCAATAATTGAACATATCCCAGAAGCACTTCTGTAGTAGAGTGGATAAACATATTTTTCTATGATTGTATTACAGGTTGAGATCTCTGGAGGAAGACACTGAGATGGAAGTTGGAATTCAATATATTTATTAGGGATCAAGAGCTGTGCAAAGAAGGGAAAGAAAGCCCTGATTGAATAGATTTAAGTCAAATGTTGATGCTGGAATATATGAAACAGACCACAAACTCAGGCATATATAGCTGACCGTATAGTTGTGTGAATTGGGTTGAAGTAGTGGAGTCTATATAATATCTGGCATACTCTGTAAATAGACATGGACAGTCCTAAGAATGTATAACATGTGTGAAGGAGTTCTTTGCAGAAGAAACAAAACAGGAAGGAGACAACAGCTAGAAGCTACTGCTGACAATACTCCCTCCAACTGGGTGGCAAATTCTACTTGAAGAAAGAACTGCACAACCCATCTCCACACCATTATCAACCAATGGGATATTATGCATTGAATGACAATAAACAAATTGTTGTCACATGAACTCATATTACAACATCATGTTAGGTTCAAAAACGCATATATGTATATTTCAAAATAGGAAAAGTTAAACTTGACTTTTGAAACCACCACATGATTCCATAAAAGGAGAGGTCAGTTACCAGAAAGCACCCTGGGTGCTTCTGGGTGATGGTGATAGTCCATCTATTGCTGACCACCTAGTACATGGGTACTTTAGCTAGGTTAAATTTAACTCACACTACTCTTCATGATATGTTTGATTATTTGCATGTTACATGGTAGATGGTAGGAGAAAGTGAGTAAACATTGATAATTATTCCTCTCAAAACACGATTTTCACAGAATAGAAGCTACAAGTAATGCAAGGAGATACGGAAGGAAAGTTATGGGTCACACAAGATTTTAAGAAAGCTCTCACAATTAAGTGGACAAAATATTGGCAATTATAGATGACCTAAGAAACATCATCAAAAGTGTGTGGATAATATGAGTGTGTGAATCACGATAAAAATATATCTTTTCGAATGCTCATGCAACATTAAGAATTTCCAGTACGTTATACCACAGGAAAATAAAAGCAGAATACAGAAAAACAACTCTCAATAATCTCAAAAGATTCAAATAACACAAGTATCATTCTCAGACTACAATGAAATAAAACTGTACATTAATAGCGCCAGAAATGAAAAGGCCTTTCCACTGGTGAGTAAAAATGACATTTTGAATCAAAGGAGAAATACAAAGAAAACCTGTAGATTTTCTGGAAAATAAGTGAAAATAAAATCCATCAAAATTTATGGGTGATGAAAAGCAGGTGCTAAGAGTTCACAAACCCCTTACACATAAACCAGGGCTGAGCAAAACTTGAGAAAATAAGACTTGCCTCTTTTATTTGTTTTGTTTTGCTTCCTAGAATAACCTTCCTTCTAGTTCTTGCCTATTCCACTCCTTTCCTACCACTCAGAGGCCTCTGAAATGTCTTCATTGAACACATCTCTGTTTTCCAAAACTAAATATAAGCTTGTTCTATCGCATAGTCACAGAAGATATATATGAAATCATTTAAATTCTTCTTGCTTGAAAAGGTTTGAGAAGGCACAAGAATATGTTTCTACATCTTTAATGATACTTATATTTTCAATTATATGTTGTATTTTATTTCTTTCTACTTTTCTTAATTCTCGATTTAACCAGAAGCAAGTATTAAATTGAACACTCAGTATAATGCTTTGCTAATAAATTATATTTTATACATTTTGAACTAAAAGTTTTCTAAAATGTTATTGTGCATCTTATTCATCTAATCTTTATTTTCTTCACAAAGTATGTTTCATAGGAAAAATTTTAATATGCAGTTGTCATTCAATTTCACCATTTGTATTATGTACAAACTTGTATGGACTCAAGAATTCAGTGGCATATGAAGATTCACATCGTAAGTACAAATTTCAATTCCAAACCAACATTTCAAAATTAATCATTTTGGAAAGGCTTAATAATTTCAATGGAAGAAGCTGACATATTTTATCCCATTGCCTGTGGATGAACTATGCTAATTGATAGCAATTAAGACTACTTAATGTTTGATGAGTATATTTCAGTTCATTTAGGAGTTTCTCTCTTGCTTCTTTTACCTCCTCTTATCAGGAGATAGCTTTTAATGCTATATCCCATTCTTCTTTATAGTCAAAGCTCAGGTCAGACCAGGTGGAAATTTCCTGAGTGCTTTGATAATTAGAGGAATGTTTCTGTTGTGTACACTGAACCTACTGATATAAAAATCTAACATAAATCAACATCCCTGTCCCCTAGTTGTGGCAATCTTCCAGAAAGAATAAAATTTACTGAATAGTTGTTAATAAGATTTTTACACGGGGGTAATTCTTCTCTCTCTTATTTCCTTTCTCTGAGTTAGCAACTCCAAAAACAGCTCTCACTAATGAATTATTGAATCAGCAAAGATAATATAAATGAAAGTATAAAAACTATCAAATGATACAATCCTAAAGACTTTTACATACTCAGTTTTTATGTAAAATAAGTTTAAGGAATAAGAGAACATTGAAACAATGAGGTTAATCAATGCTTCCCGACACCAAAAGAATTGTAAGAAATGCATTAGTTATGTATAAATGTGGTCTACTGAAGGTGGAGTTTAAACATGTGAATTTGACTGCAAATGTAAAAGAAAGCAGAAAAAGTGGTTACTTCATGTTCCCGAGTACTGGAAGTCACTATTAGAGCAAAGGGGCTTATTTTCTTATTTCAGGCAAATTAGTCACATGATTCACATATTAGACATTTAAAAGGAACAAATTCCTACTGAGGTACTACTTTTGAGAGTGATAAATTTATACTAATGTACTTTCTTCTTTAAACATTTACACATTCCCTCTGTTCTCCCATTGTGAATGTATATTGGATGGAAAATTTGTTAAAGTGAGAAAACAGCTTTAGAATAAAAGTGAGAGTGTTAAGTTCAGTAAGTTAGAGAAAGTTATTTAAAAATTCCTTTGTCTTGTCTGTTACCAATATGGAGAAAAAAGTCCCCATCATAAAAAACTATTTTATTCAAATGTCAGCTCTTAGTTTTTTAATCACTGACTCAAAAATATCCTAATGTGTTGCTTACACATTTGACAAATCATTTTTCAACCTCGATGAGATCACTCAGACATCTCCTACTCTTAAGCCGTGACTTTAGGGCTAGATGCACCCGTGCTTCAGTTACCTCCTTGCTCTTCTGTTTTATTTTAGGAAATTTAGTTTACTGCTTTGAGCTTCAGTTTTCTCGTACAGGAAATGGTGAAAATAATAGCTATTTCACTGTGCTATTCTGTCAATTAAATAAAACACACATGTAAAAAACCTGGCAGAATGCTTGGCTCATAAAACTGCACGATACACATAAACTGTTATTAACATAATTATCATTAACCCTACCATTACTATGACATTATTACAATCATTATTATCGTTATTATCATCATTGCATCTGTTCCAATACCACCTTTACTCTTTTCTGATATTGTCTTCTATTAACTGCTGTAATTTTTTCTAAACTTCTGTAAACCCAACAGTGCTGGGGTTATAACCTACAACAGTAGTAACCTACATAGAAAAGATAAGGCGTCCACTGCACACAGAAGAAATAGTAACTTGTTTTCTCTTTTGCAATTGTAAACTATGAGATCTTTGGAGTTTAGGAAATTAGTAGTCATCTCAAACTTTAGTTGGTAGATGGAAATAAACCCTCAGTTTTAAAACCTTCAAATTATAAATTATCATTTAGGCATATAACATAGGAAAGTGCAAAAGATATGTTTATGAAATATTTGATAAATAATTGAATAAATAAAATAAGTGTCCTGCAAAACATTGCTTCATAAACCTGTCATCATGTTGAACTAAATCATTAAATCTTCTACTTTCTACTGGTAAGAATGGGACTAATACACTAATCACTCATAGTCATTCACAGCCAGGTGTCGCAGTGGTCCCACCTGTAATCCCAGCTACAGAAGAAACTGAGGCAGGAAGATCACTAGTTCAAGGGCAGCCTGGGTAACTTACTGACACGCTGTCTCAAAATGAAAAATAAAAATGGCTGGGATGTAGTTCAGGGCTAGTCTTATGTCCCGATGTGGACTCTGAGCTGTTGCCCTGCTGGAACATGCAGCTCCCGGTGATGGTAAACCCAGCTACGCTATTAAAGAGACGGGTTTAAACTGATAGAAGACAATTTATTCAAAGATGGTGGGAAAGGGGGAAAAGATGATAGATAGCTACTTGACGAGTAGGGAGTATTTGAAAGCAAAAGACCTGTGGGCCCTTTTCTGTAGTCCCTTTTTATTGGATTTTTTTCCTTGTGTTGGCCATTGGAATCTGATTGGCTCTTGGGCTTCTCTGTCACCTTTGCTTCAGATTTCTCTTCACCACGTGAGCTTCCCTCGCCTTTTGGTAGAGAGTAAGATTATGAGGGGAACTTCCTGGAACTAGTTCCTTTGCCTTTATCTCTTTAACTATTGGAATCTAGCTGCCTTTACATTTCTCACAATTGGTTTATAGCTGTCTTTACTTTTCAAAGTCTGGCTATAGAGGCCAAAATTGTCTATTAATTTTTAATAATGTTCAATGAGGCCTTTACCTGATCTTTTCTCTATCTATGAGGACCCCTCTCCCTAAGGTAGTGTGCCAGGTTTGGATCTCTAGTGGGGAGAGAGAGAGAAAGTAAGAGAGATGGAGAGAGAGAGAGAAAGAGTAATAGAGACAGAGACAGACAGAGATAGAGACAGACAGAGAGGGAGAACGAGAGAGAGTCTTTACTTGGAAGTTCTGAGAGACAGAGACTGCTTTGTGACTACTTTGTATATTCTGTTTTCCTTAAAGAGATTCTGTGCCTTTGATGGCACACAGTTAATGAGTTATTATCTTCTATTGCATATTCATCAAAGCATGTATTTTTAAAAATTTTATCCTAAGTGTGAAGGCATTTCCTGTCAGAAAACTATTATTCAAAACAGTAGATGAAGACACCTGAATGTTTGCTCAATTAGTGTTACAGCCTTACATAAATCACTGGATCATAAAACTGCATGTATTCAGAAGCAAAACATTTTTTCATTCTTTCCTATTCCCTTCTTGATAATTACCCAGGCCACCTTCTTAGTGCCGCACCTCCCAAAATCAAATCCTAAGATAAGAATTCAAAGCACCAGGACTTTACTTGGAAGGTGCTGAAAACATTCTCAGTAGAGCAGAGAAATGAGATGAAAGAGTTGGAAACTAGCATAGTAACCATCTAGAATTTAATCATATGAAAAAATGATGAGAAATACTATAAACATGTCTAAAGATTCTTCTATTCTGGGGGGAAGGGGACAGATCTGGGGTGTTTGTATAATCCTCATGGAGTTAAAATTATGCCCCAAAAGTGTAAGTCTCTCACACATGATGTGACCCTGTTAAATAAAGCCTTCATCTTGGCATTTAATTTCCTCATAGTCTTTTATGGTAGGCTAAGAATATTATGGGTAGGATTATACATCAGTTTTGTAACATCTAAAAACAGATACATTAACTATGCAACTATTATGAAATTGGCAGGCAGAGAGCAGAGACAGAAAAACTCAACTGTACATTTTTCGCTCTTAAATGTCATCCTGCTATTTTATAAAAATGAACAAAAATTGTTTAAAAAGTCAGTATCTTTTCATCTTTTCATTTTCTCATTTGATATATGTAGATACACAGACAGATACCCAGTTCCGTATTCCAGAAATCAGCAAAATTCCAGAGAAGCTGAGGGCTGGTTTAGGGTAGAGGGAAGCAGAATTGTTAATTTTGAAATGATTTTAATTCAGTTTTATTTTCATTTTTTAATGAACAGTAGGGAAGTGATAAATTTTTCATAAACAGGCAATTTAAACAAGACAACTTTCATTTCTCTATAACTTCATAGTTACAAAAAAGCTGACATTCCTCTCTGTGAAAATATTCATAATACACTCCATTGAGTCATTTTAGTTTTTGTTTATACATTCGCATAGTACTTAATGATAATAGTTTATTTCCAAAAATGATTTTGTGTCTGTTTATTCTTTATCATATTAGAATTTTAATAAGAATAAGTAGATGTGTTTTATGGGCCACAAAAGTGGAAGCAAATACATAGACGAATGTGTCTAAAGTCTCCAACACTCTTAGCAGAAAGAACATTAACTTCATTTAATGAGACATCCAAGTTCAAGACTGTCTGAGGTATAGCATTTGACACCGACTGACTTAATTCCTGGGCTTACCAAATTTTGTTTGGAGATTAAACTGTGGATAAAGTAAAAGTAAAAGCTTGTATTCTCCAAAGTGTACTGTGATATTCAAAACCTCAGATGATCAAATACACCATTAAACTCCTTTTATCTGTACTTATATTTTACCCTCAATGTACAGGCAAACTCATATTTGTTTTAAAAAACACATATTTTATGTTGCCCCTAAGCATTCCTATTTCAGTCTTTTCTACCCTTATACTTATATCTACCACCAGATGGATTGCTCTGTTCACAGATGTGCAAATGGCATTGATCCCAAAACTGGACTATGTCATCAATTCTTTCATAAATCATTTTTAAATTTAGAATAATTTTGCAATTACCCAAAAGTTGCAAAGACATAGACAGCTCCTCTTTACCCCATACACAGCAGGTCATATTAACATCTCACATTATATGATGAATTTATCAGAAATAACAAATCAACATTGATACATTCTTGGTAATCAAGGACCATATTTACTTGGATTCTAGTTTTTGCCTTATAACATTTGGTTTGCAATAGTTTAATTGTCATATCGCCATTGTCTTTCCTTTTCCTTTGTTGTTGTTGTTGTTGTTGTTGTTGAGCATTTAATTTATCATTTCTAAAATATTCAATTATTCTCACAAAGTCAGGGAAAATGGACTACAAGTCATGACACAAGAATGGTTTAGTCACGTACGAGATGTGGTTCCTCTCAATTCCGGCAGTGTGGTAGGTTTTCTGCACTATACAACATCCTCTAGGGTCCCTCATACAAGGGTAATAAATAGCATCTGTTGAAAAAGCATCATACTATTTTTCTTTTCCTGAATTTCATATACATGTTTTTGGCAGACTCTGTATTTACTTAATTGCTAAAATTTATGAATTTTATACTTATTTCAAGGTTTTAAACTATTTCAAATCTTGCAGTCACAGTTATTCTTGAAATGTACACAAAAGCAGAGTCGCAAATATGGGAAACTTTAATGACATTGTTAAATTCTCCCAACATACCTATTTACTTATGCTCCAATATTTTCATCAAATAAACAGTATCTACACTTGATACACCTAAATTTTTCCTTTACTGTCACGCTTATTGGTAAAAAGTACTATGCATTATTACAATTTCCATGATTACTGACAAAAGTAAACATGTTTTCCTGTATTATCAACAATTAGATTTATTTTGTTGTCGTTTGCTTGATTTAAGTTTAGTTTGCTTTTTTCCCTTATGTTTGAAAATTTTATCCTGACTTTGAGTTATAATATTAGGAATATTAGTTTCATAAAACAAATTGAATATTTTTTCTTTCTCCTTGGTGATTTAGAATATTTTCTGCAGTGTGAAATTTAATCTGTTCCCTGGTCCTTAGCTACCAACCATCTATCAAACTAACTTGCTCCAGGGCCCAATTTAGTCATAAATCAACAACTTCTGTTTTCTTACCCTATTATAGATTCTTCAATTTGGGGTGGCAAATAGTTAAGATTTCTATAAGCATGAATATCATCCATTGTGTCTAATATAAAATATATTAAAATTAGCGTTTTAATAGTGATAGCTTGGTTTTTGTCACTCATTTCAAACTCTCAAAATCAAACTCATTGTTTGGGCTTTCAAAACCAAAACTTTCAGAAGTTGGATATAAGAAAGAAAGGAGGTGGGAAGGCAAAAAATTAATTTGGTAGAACTAGTATTTTAACATTGTTAAAAAATTAAAAAAAAATTGATGAAATAGGACTACTTTTAGTATCTCACAATGTACTAACATAAACTACTGTATCTGTGCATGATTTTATCTCACAGGGGCAGAAAAATGTGACCTACCAAGTTGAATGTGAAGTAGTCACAGATGAAAATTAGTAACTGAAGCTGTCATCTAGTTACATCCAACAGACTCAAGCTACCTACATAAACCAGTTCCACTAGTTGATACTGTTACTAAAATTTGCAGCACACGAGTTCTACCACAAGGAAGAAAGCTTTGCACTAGGCCATCCCTATTTAGAATAGCACCACTGCTTACTATTATACTATTAATTTTTTGAAACGAAGGAAACTTCCCAAAATTAATTAAAATCTCCATCTCTCATTTACTCTTTACGGAGTCTTACAGTCTGCAAATAGCTGTTATGTTTATGTGAGCTTAATTCTATTCCACTTTAACAACTCAAAAATGACAACCCATATTCCCAGTCCCTAGGACGTGGCCTGCCCCATGATAAATACATAACAAATACTTGACAGATACACTTCACACACACAAACACTACACACACACACACACATATGCACAGAACATAGTGATTCATTTCCATGTCAGTTTTTTCAGGTCTGATAGGCTGCTGTGTACTAAGTCACTGAGATTACAATAAAGCTGTTTTAAGCCAATATATCTCTCCCTAATCTAACGAGTCTGAATGCCTGGGACTCCCAAGTATGCTACCTTCATTTTATTATCCACTCTTCTTGAAGGAAGGTATGTTAGACATTCCCTTTCTATTTATTCTCTTGATGATGCAGATGTGAAAACAGTAATATTATTTAGCCAAAGTTTCCAAAAAGGAAACCTCGTTTGTGTGGAAGTATCAAGACACAAATATGTAGAGGAGGAAAAGGACTCTGAGAATCATAATTCTTCCTTTTAGAAACCCAGCACCTCTTAGCCAATGAGAACATGAGCCTTTGGGGTGCCTCAAGAACTTGCTGAGAAATAAGCTTCCCTTGGTTTTTATGACGTGTACGTTGCTACTACCAGGATCAAATGAGCAATGTGCAATAATTCATTTTAATTTTACGTTTTTACATTGGTTTTCCGTGAGCCTAATGTAAAGGACAACAGGCATTGCCATGGCATCTCCAACACTGAGTGTGTAAGACCGTAATTTTGCTGGAGAATGAAAGGCAACAGCGTCCTTACTCTTAATAATCTTGTAGCCATGTTATGACCATGTTGTTAGCAGTGTCAATTAAATTCTGATAGATGCGGTAATCCATAAAGGTACTTCCAGCAGCAGGTAAGAACACTGATATAGATCCAAATTCTAAAGCACAATAATTCCACAGAAAGTGTTCATGAATATCAGCAACACAATGCAGAAGGAGCAACACCATCATCCCAGGACAGGGAGAGGGAATTTTCCTAACTTACTGAGAAATACGTTCAGCATAACTCTCCTCCCGTTCTCCACCATCCGGCTCAGAACAAAACATAAATGATATTCATAACAACAACTCCACAATTTGAACTGACTCTGGGTTGTCCTGAGTTTCAAAGGGAAACAGGATTCTAAGTGGAACCGAGCAGGTTTTCTGAGGTAGTCAAAGATGCATAAGAAGAATTTGCTTGAAAAAGTTTGTTTGATTTTTTGTAAGGTAAAAAAATAGGATATGCTTAGAAAGGTTGAATTTAGTAATAGCTAAGTCTTGGAAACAACCTAAATGCCCAACAACTGATGAATGGCTAAAAAAGATGTGGTTTTTCTACACAATGGAGTACTACACCGCTATAAAAAAGGATAAACTAGAGTCATTTGTATATAAATGGATGTTTCTGGAGAACATACTATTAAGTGAAATAAATCAGACACTTATTAGTACACATCGAATTG
>PVJO010028301.1:0-18390 GCA_004026905.1 Hystrix cristata
ACAGCTTCCGGCTCACGCTCGCAGCAGAGAGTCGCCACCATCCGCACAGACGGTTTCACACCTCAGAATGAAGCCCGCACCCTTAACGGTCACGCCCTGTCCCACCAGGAGGGAACCGTGCATCCGCTTCCCGTCCCCACACGTTTCCCTGCTCCCCACATTTTCCACCCACAGAGTCCTGCACTGAGGAGTCTTTCGTGTCCGGCTTCTCTCACTGCGCACCATGCCCTCAAGGCCCATCCACCTTCTACCAGCTTGGCATCAGAGCCTCGTTCCTTTTCATGGCCGTGTCGTATTCCATCGTGTCAGCGGACCACACTCTGATTGTCCATCGCCCACCCGTGAGCCGGGGGTTTGTTCCTGCTTTAGGGCCATCATGACTGGGGCGCCTGCAAGCTGTCACATGCTAGCTTTCGTGTGCACGGATACGGACATTTTCAGGTCTGCTTGGTGCTGTGTTGGTCAGCTTTCTGCTGCTGTGTCCAAATGCCCAAGAAAAGCAACTTGGAGGATGGGGGGGGTGAGTCTGGCACATGGTTTTGGAGGGTCCGCTCCATGGTGGACTGCTCCAAAGCAGGAGAATCATGGCGGACGGGCGTGGGGGAGAAAGACGCTCACACTGTGGTAGTTGGAAGCAGCCGGCCCACGGCGCCATCCTGTGAGGTCACTCTGGTCTTTTTCAGTACTGGGACTGGACCCAGGGCCTTCGCACGGAACTCCACCTCCAGCCCTTTCTTAATTGAAATGGGGTCTCACGAAGTTGCCCTGGCTGAGGGGAACACTGCAATCCTCCTGCCTCAGCCTCCCAAAGTGCTGGGATGAGTTATGTGTGACAATAACGTGCAGGGCCTTTTGTTTGTTGAAGAAAACTGTGTAAATTGTTTCTTAGAGCCATGTGTTTCTGGGAAGAGCAAGCTCGCCCCGCTGCTTCTGTTTTGCAAATGTATTTATAGCACAATACAGACTTACTTTTAATTCACAGGGTGTTCAGTTTAAAGTCTGGAAGATCGTGCGTGGGAAATTGTGTGGGGAACACAACAGCCGCTTCTCCAACTGTGGGGACGTAAAGCGTGTCCCACACTTCAACCCCATCCTGACTCTGCCCACCAGGGGTCAGGAGGCCTCACTGGATGGGGAGAACCCACAAACGAGAAGTGGAGTCAGGGTTCCCGGGGTCTGCAGAGGGGATGGGGATGGAGTGCTAAGGGCAACGGGGTCTCCTTTCCGGGGATGAGACTATTTCAGGAAAAGACAATGAAAATGAAGAAGTTGGACATGGTGGTGCGCGCCTGTAATCCCAGCGCTCTGGGAGACTGAGGAAGGAGGGTGTCTGCCAGCCTGAGCTAAACAATGAGTTCAAGGCCAGTCTGGACTACACAGCGAGACCCTGTCTCAAAGAGACAAAAAAAGAAAAACCTCTCCATCCCCACAGGCAGTGCCCACGGCTGCCCCTTCCGCCCTTGGCAGCCTGGGATCTTACACCTCGCCCCCGAACGCTCTGTTTCCGAGCACGTCCGTTTTTGCGACAGAGATGTGGCCAGGAAGGTGGCCGGAGGGGACCGGGCGTCCGGCGAGGCAGAATGCTGGAGAGATGTTGCCGGCTCTCTGCGGCCCCATCACCCGAGCCCCAGCCGGCACCGAGCTGCTCTTGGGTGTGCCCGGGCCTCACCCGCGAACACGGGACTGGATTGGATTCGGTGGGTAATCAACACACTCCCTGGGGACAGGGAAGCGGCCGAAGGTGGCCCAAGGCGAGGGAGAAATCACCCGATCCCGATGCGGAATCGGCCTGGCTCGTCAGGGCCCCAGCAGCGCCTTCGGGAGCCAGGGCTCGGCTCGGGAGGGAATTCAATTAGACTCAAAAACGGGAAAGACAGCCCCTTTGACTTTCCTTTCATTCTCGCCAACCCGTGGCAGAAGTCACGGACCCATCCAGGGCCCCCGTCTGCTCCTGCAGGTGGATGGGGACCCAGGCAGACGCAGGAAAGACTGGCTGAGGCTGGGTCCCGGGCAGCCTGGGAAGACCCTGCGACGCAGGAGGCAGAGGCAGGGCGAGCTCCCAGCCTGTGGGTTGCATTCAGGACCTTAAATGTCCGTGTGGTGTGCAGGACGCCTGGCTGGTTTTGTCATCCCCTCAAACAGGCACTGACTTCCGTCCCCAGCCCTTCCGTGTTTTATTTCTTTACAGAGTGTCTAAGTCACTACATTGCCTGGTCCGAGCTCAAACTTGGGATCCTCCCACCTCAGCCTCCCAGAGCGCTGGGGTGACAGACTACCCGACAGTCCACGGCTGTGGACTCCACGCCGCGGCGTCAGGCGCTCGGTTTCCTTGACGATGAGTCTAAGCGCCCCAGACGCGCTCTCCAAGCCAGGCACGAGACTTCTCACCCAGTAGAAGTTCGGTAAAGAGCCAGGAATTAGCAGGGCGGCAGGACACGGTCTCTCGTGTCTGAGTCCCGGGCTGCTTCTCGAGAACGCGGGATTTCTATGTGATGTCACCGATGTCCATGGCACCCCGCTGTGGGCTGAACTACGTGGATCTTCCTGCCTCAGCCTCCCAAGGGCTGGGGCAACAGGTGTGCACCGCCATGCCCGGCCCCCCTCGTCCAGCGTGTTAGAAGTGGGCTTCCGAGGGGAACAGGCGGCACGTGAGCGTAATGTGGGATCCAGGCCGGCCCAGAGGTGCAAGGTCATGGACAGAAATCTCAGAGACAAAGTCAAAACAGACTTTCCTCACTGCACAGTGACTACCTTAGGTGATGGTGACAAAGAAAATGAGGCAGATGGACAGATTCCCAGAGAGATGGAGGAGGGAGAAGGGCCGGCCCAGACGAGCCATGGCGCAGGCACACAAGCAAAAACTCAATTTCAAACTCAGTGTGCTGGTGCACGCCTGTCATTCTAGCTATTCGGGAGGCTGAGGCAGGAGGGTTACAAGTTCAAGCCAGCCTGGGCAACTTAGTGAGATTCTGTTTCAAGATAAAAAGGCCTGGGATGCTGTTCAGTGCTCCACTGGTACCATCAGAGAGAGAGGGAGAGGGAGAGAGAGAGAGAGAGAGAGAGAAAACTGCGTCAGGGGTGCGGCTGTTACACACCAATAGCTGACTGCTACATACAGTGCAGAGCTCTCAAAGTTTTTCAACCTGAGGATTGAGATGGTTAATACAAGGGAGGCATTTAACTCTGGAGGCAATGAGGGAAACCAATTAATTACAGGCGGGAGAATTTCAAAAGCTACGTGGAGCTGTTGAGATTTTAGAGGCTGTGTTTGTTTTGGAGGGTTACAAAGTGAATAAACTCCTCGCTCCAAACAACACAAATGACTCTTGCCGTTCAGGAATCCAGGAATTCAAAATCAGCCTCGTGGGGTGAAGGTCAGATGGCAGTGGGACCGTCTGAACCAGTTTAACGGTCTCACACAGAGGACAGGTGCAGAGCAGCTAACAGCGAGGGTTCGGCCGAAGCTATAAAGACCCCCGCGGTGCGGCCCTCAGAGGGATGCTGGGGAAGGGCAGGGTTAGCAGTGGGTTAGGTGGGGTTAATTTCCCCAAGAGCCTGTGTGTGATCAGGCCTGAAAGATGGGATAAAAAAATAAAGTAAGAGTGTATCTGAAAAGATCAATCAATCAGGCCAAAAATGATAAACAAAAAACCAGACACACTGGGCATGGTGACCCACGCATGCCGTTCAAGCACTGGGAGGCTGAGACAGGAGGCTGTCAAACTCGAGCCCAGCCTGGGCCACTTAGGGAGACCCTGTATCAAAAACTAGAAAAGGGCCGAGATGTGGCTCCGTGTGCAGGCCCTGAGTTCCATCCCCTATCCTGCAAAAACCAACCGAACAGAACAAAATCTAGGCTCATACATGACTTCGGCAAAACGTTTTTGTGATTGACAAAAGGAAAGGTCAAGTTTGCATACTTCAGAGACCCTTTCTGGGGAGGGAGGCGGGCATTCGGGATGTTCCAGTTATTTCAATTGCTCAGCACTCGTTTCATTTCCCTTTTGTTCCCTTGTTTCAAAGCTGGTAAAAGCGGGTAGTAACAGAATAAAATCATTGCTTTTAGAGGGCCAGGAATTTTCCTTACCAGGCTGCTTAGGTAGGACTGTTCATAGATTCCACCCCACGGACCAGGGAGGAGCCATGTGAATCCTGGATGGGGCCACTCGCTCGGTCCTTCCTTGCATCCCCGCAAACCCTGGCAGAGAGGCTGGTTTAATCAAGAACAGACGGCTGGGCCGGAGGGGAAGGTGGTGCGGTCGGCGGGGTTGGCGGGGAGACGATTCCGGGCTGCGCCGAACTGCCCACGCTCAGCTCGACCCCGACCAGGCGAACGCGCGGGAAAAGCGCAAGCATCTGCAGCATTTTACCAATTATCATTATTTTTTATAACCAAAGGACGTTTTACTGAGCTACAAAGGAAACCAAAAGCTGGAAGGAAATCGCCAAAGATGGAAAGCAAATAAAAATGAGGGTGGGGAGAGAGAGAGGTGGGATTCTCGCACAGGACGGAGCAAAGCCTCGCAGGAAGTGGGCAGATTCCTCACCGGCGGGACCAGACGAGAGGAAATCGCGCATCAGACTCGTGCACACTCCTGGCTGCTCTGGAGCCGACAGGAAACAAGGATGAAGAGCGATTCTGGAGCTGGAAGGGGCGTGGCAGACAGAAACTGGATGCCCCTTTGACCTCAGCCTGCATTTGAGGCCTGAGGTGCAATCTCTTTCACAGCCCCTTTCTCCTGCCCAGACCCCGGCCCAGGGCACTCTCCACCGCCCCTTTCTCCTGCCCAGACCCCGGCCCAGGGCGCTCTCCGCTGTCCCCTTCTCCTCTGCCTGCAATGCATGAGCCACCCAGGTCCACAGTCCAAGCTGCTCTCCCTCCACAACCATCCACGTCTCCCACTTGCCCTGAATAACACAAGTGGGCTCACTCTCCCTTGGACCCTACTTGTCCACCGAGGTCTCCAGAGCCCTCCTGTGGCCCCAAGGCCTGCCCAGCCCTCCGGGACGCTGGAGGACAGCTCTCGGGGCCCCTGCCCCACCCTGGCCCCTGGAAGACGGCGAAGCTGATCGGCACGCTCTGCAGTCCGCTCCCGCCCCGCGGCCTGGCTCTGTTCTCCCAGCTCAGGGCCGGCTGAAGGCCAGTTCTGTCCCTGAGTCTATTTCTGTCCCGCGGGCCTGGCGCTGCGCTGACTGGACACATAAAGCTGGCTTGTGCGGCGCTCAAAGCTGCCCTCTGCCCCAAACCGCGCCGTGAATCAGACCTGGACGCACAATGATAGAGCCGCAGCTGCCCTGAAAGACGCCTGTGTGCGGCATGAATGCAGCGCAGGGCCATCTGCGAGCCGCCTCGGAGGCACAGAAATAGCGTCCCGGGACTCCGGGCTCTGCCCGCTCACCACGGAGCACACATGGGATTCGTTTTTAGCTGCAAACCAAAGTGGGTTTGCAAACATCTACGCACGCAGCATACACCAGCACTCGCGTGGCTGAATGCAGGTCTGTTTAGGCTGCGAACTGAGGCAAAGCCACGAAAAACATTTTTATAGCTGACTGTGGTTGGCGCGTTGACACTCTGGGAAGCCGAGGCAGGAGGATCACAAGTTCCAGCCCAGCCTCGGGCAACTTATCCGCCCAAAATTATATTAAGGAAGAAAAAAAAAAGGCCTGGGGGTGTAGCTCTGAGCTAAAGTGCACACTTAACATGTGGGGTCCCTCCCCCTAAATTTTTTTAAAACCACAAAAAAAAAAAAAAGCACATAAAGAGGTGCGTTGCTCCAGGGTGGTTTAATGCACAAGCTGAGGACACTGCACACAAGCAGGCGTATTTCAGTGCACAAACAGTAATTTAAATGATTTCACCTGCCTCGGCAGATTCTTTTTGCAGTTGCATTTTTATATTTTTGCAATTATCAGAGGGGCTTATTTTCAGCCTGAGGCCAACGTTTGAAGGAACTGCGCTCCTCCGGTCCACCCTCACCGTCTGGAAACTGTAACCAGTACAAACAGCACTGCCGGGGTCTCAAGCTGCCGGTACACGCCAGCCCGGCGAGCGCCGGCCCGCCAGCTCGCTCCGTCCCCGGCCGGCTCGCACTGCGCATGCCCGCCCGCCCGCCCGCTCCGGCCGCTCCCCGTAGCGCATGCTCGCCCCTGACCCCTCCCCCACCGCATTCCGCCGGGCGTCCTGCCAGTTCTCGGCGGGCTTGAATTGCGCATGCTCGTCCACCGGGCCTGCAGCACGCCGCTCCCAGCGGTACGCTCTGCGCATGTGCGCTCTCCGGTCTAGGTTCCCCCCCGCCCAAACCGGTCCCCCCGCCCCCGCAAGCACGCTTACGTATGCGCTAATGTTCGGGCTCCAACCCGGCCTTCAGCGGCTCGCTCTGCGCATGCTCCTCCAAACACGCCTTCCCTACCCACTTGCGCATGCTCGCAACTCGCGGCACTCAGCCCTTCTCTCCGGTGTAGGCCTCATTCTTAAAACACCAAAGACAGAATGACCTCGGGCAGGACTACGCCCACGCCCCATCCCTCTTTCTCATCCCGGCGCCTCGGCCGCCCCAAACGCCCCTGCAAAGGCTCGCAGAGGAGCGAGGCGCGCGCGCGGCGGTGTCGCCGTGGGGATGACGTCACACCCGCCGTGCCGTCGCAGCCTCGGTGACGTCGCGCGGCGTGGTGACGCGAGACGTGCGCTGCCTGTTTGGGGGCGCGGTCCGCGCGCCCGTTTTGAAGCCGCTCTGAGCGGCGCGGGCGTGGCCGCCAGCTCCGGGCCGCCGCCCTCCTCCGCACCTCCCGCCGGCCGCAGGCCCGGGCCGCCTCCCCCGGGCCCCCGCGTCCCCGCCTCCTCGGCCCCGCAGCGCCCGGGGCGGAGGGTCCGGGCGGCCCGGGCCGCGCGCCGCCATGCCGCCCGGCAAGGTGCTGCAGCCCGTGCTGAAGATGAAGGTGGACGAGCTGTTCCTGTGCTGGCTGAGCGAGGCCGGCACGCAGCGCATGCTGCAGGACGGGCTTCGCCGCATCCAGGCGTCGGGCCGCGCCGAACTGGGCGCCGGGGACGCGCCCGCCCCGCCCGGGACCCCGGTGCCGCCGGGGACGCCAGCGTTGCCGCTCGCGCCGCCGGCCGCCCGCAGGTCCGCGGGGCCCCGAGTCGTAAGTCACCCCTTCGTCCTGATGTAGGGAACAGGGCCCCGAGTACTGAGTCCTGATGTAGGGAACAGGGCCCCGAGTACTGAGTCCTGATGTAGGGAACAGGGCCCCGAGTACTGAGTCCTGATGTAGGGAACAGGGCCCCGAGTACTGAGTCCTGATGTAGGGAACAGGGCCCCGAGTACTGAGTCGCCGCCGTCCATCCCAGCGCAGGGACAGAGGGCCCGAGTCCCAATCACCGTAGTCCATCTCGACGGGGGACACGGGGCCCGAGTCCAAGTCGACGCTGTCCATCCCAGTGCGGGGACGTGGACCCTGAGTCGTAAGTCAGTCCCGTCCATCCCAAGGCAGGGGACACGGGCCCCGGGTTGTGAGTCATAATCGTCCCTCCCAAGGCAGGGGACACGGGACCCTAAGTCACCTCCCTCTACAGGGGGCTGGCCTCCTCACCCCTTTTAGGAAGAGCACCTCACCTGCTGCGCTGCGCCTTTGACAGCCCTTTGACAGCCCTTTGACAGCCCTTTGCGTTTGGAGACAGGGGCTTGCTCTGCAGGCCAGGCTGGCTTTGAACCGTGTAGCCCAGGTCGGCCTTCAACTCGTGGCGGTCCTCCTGCCTTAACCTCTGGGGTGCCAGCATGGCAGGTGTGTGCTGGCATCCCTGGCTATCACCCTTGACAGCTGCAGGTTGGACAGTTCTTTGTCCAGGTGTGCAGGCTTGCTCTGCTGGATTTCTCTGCGGTTGTTTGCACTCAGCTTTCACACTGAGCCTAGAGGCTGGATCTCTTATTCATCTGGTGGTAACACCACAGGACTGACAGTGATAAGAGCCAGGAGGGAGTGTGTTGTTGTCGTTGTTGTTTTTGCGGTACTGGGGAGTGAGCCCAGGGCCTTTGCACTGAGCTACATCGCCAGCCCTTTTCATTTTTTTTGAGTCAGGGTCTTCCTAAGTTACCCAAGCTTAAACTTGCCATCCTCCTGCCTGAGCCTCACAGAGCGCTGGGAGGGCAGGTGTGTGTCGCTATACACAATGGTAGCAGTGTTTTGTTTTTTGTTGTTTTGCAGTACTGGTTTCACACTGAGCCACTTTGGCAGCCCTTTTTATTTTCTGTTTTGAGATGGGGGTCTCCCTAATTTGTTAAATTGCCTAGGTTGGGCTCAGAGTTGGCATCCTCCTGCCACAGCCTCCCAGAATGCTGAGATGACCTGTGTGTGCCAGTACACCAGCAACAGCCATGCATGTATGTATGTGTGTATTTATTTTAGTACCGGCTACTGGGGATTGAACCCAGGCCTTTGTCACTCAGCTACATCCTCGGCCCTTTTTATTTATTTTGTTTTAAGACAGGGTTTCACTAAGTTGCCCAGGCTGCACTCTAACGTGGATCCTGCTTCAGTGTCCAGAGTGCTGGGATGACAAGTATGCACCACCATCTTCAGCTTCCGCAGTTTGTTAATTTATGTATCGGTAGTACTGGTTATAGGGGATTGAACTCAGGACTGTGGCGCTGAGCTCCACCCGCAGGCTCTTGTATTCTGTCTGATACAGGGCCTTACTAAGTCACTAAGTTACCTTGCCTGGGTGGAAGTTGGGATCCCTCTGTCTCAGCCTCCCAGAGTGCTGGAACTAGAGGTGTGCGCCACCACACCACGTGACAGCAGTGCGTTAAAAAAAATTAAAATTAAAATTAAAAAAAACAGCAGCGTACCATTTAGGAGGCCCTAGTTTCCATTCTTGGGAGCAAAAAAATACGAGAGCACTTTCTGCCATTCAGTGCTGTACCAGCTTGGTTGTGTTAAGGTTAACAAGTGGTGGTTACGGTTCTTGTGTGTCCTAGACACAGCTCGTTTCTCAGGGATACAGGCGACCTCAGAGTCCTCAGAGGCTTGGCTTTTACAACTGTTTCAAAGCACAGAAGTTTTTGATGCTGATGGTTTGCAAATTCGTGATCATTTTCTTTTAAGTCTTCAGAAACATAAAACCCTAATCTAAGAGGAAGTGCTGTGCTCAGGTCAACAAGTTCTCCACCTGCGTTTCCAGCGCTCTCCTGACTTCAGCCTTTGTTCTTGGAGTCTGTGGTCCGTTTCCTGTCGGCTCTGATGCTGAGCTGGGGGGAACGCAGGCCCCCGGCTGCTGGGCACCACCCCGCCCGCCCTGAGCCCGGCCCGGCCTGGCCCTGCCCGTGGCACAGCAGCTCCTCCAGTTAGTTTGCACTTGTGGTCTGCGGTGCGTTCCGGGCTGCCCGTTTCTGCACGCGGGTGCCCTGGTGTTAGCTGCACACGTGTCCCACATGCATGGGTGCTCCGGTGTCCTGTGCGCACAGGTGCTAGCTGTGACATACACACGTCTTTTCCCGTCGGGTCCCCTCGGCCCTCTGGGACAGGAGCTGCTGGATTCCTGGGTTGATTCCTGGCGCCGAGAGCAGCTGTGATCTGACCTGCTGGCCCTCACCATCACCTTCCTGCCTCGCGTTGCCCTTCGGGTCCCTTGCCTGGTCCTCTGTGGTCCTGTCAGGGTCTATGCAGTTGGCGGCCAGGCCCCCACACGGCTGTCGGGGACACTGCAGCCGCACTGTGACCGGCCTTCTCTCCACTCAGGGCTTGCCAGCTCCCACCGCGTGTGGTCTCTTGGCCCCGCCAGGCACTCACGGAGGGACGGACACCCCGTGGGGGGTAGAGCTTCTGTCTCTGCCCTGTGCTTCTGGGTCCTGACTGGGCCCCGAGACCGGCCCGGGCCCAGCTCCTCCCCGCGGCAGTTCGGTGTCTGCCGCTGTGTGGTGTCCGCTGCGAGCCGCTGTGGTGTGTGCACCAGCGTGTGTGATTGGTGTACTTAAAAAGCTAAGTTTGAGCCCCGCATGGTGGCGCACACCTGTCATTCTGGGAGGCTGAGGCAGGAAGATCCCAGGTTCCAGTCCGACCTGGCCAGTTTAGCAACTTACAGAGACCCTGTCTGAAAATCAGACAGGGCTGGGGTGCGGCTTGGTGAGGTGGAGGGTGACGCCCCAGCCCTCAGGACAGTGCGGAATGGGAAGGGCGAGGAGAAGGCAGAGGACAGAGCAAGCTCAGGACGGGATCCGGTGCTGTGGGAGGTGGGACAGGGTGCCGAGCTGGAGAGGGGCGAACGGCGTGTGCAGCCGCTCAGCCGTGAGTCCCACCACAGGATGTGGGCAGGCGGCAGCCCTGTGGACAGTGGTCAGGGCTGGGGAAGGTGGACGGACGGAAGAGCCCGGGATGCTTTCGTGGCAGGCTCCGGGTGGAGTCCGGGGCCTCGTGCGCCCGAGCTAAGCTCTCTGCTGCTGAGCTGCACCCCAGCCCTTCTTGTTTTGAGACAGGGCCCCCTGAGTTCCCTGGCTGGGGTAGAATCCTCCTGCTCCAGCCTCCTCCAAAACTGGGATCCCAGGGGTGTGTGGCTGTGCCAGCACAGGGTTTTAGGGCAACGAAGGCCTTTCACAGGATAACTTAGAATGAGCTGAGGACACTGGCAGTGCTGTATGTGGCCCCCAGGTGTGACGAGCCAGGCATCACAGCAACGTGAGGGGTGCATTCTGAAGGTGGCTGCGAAATGCATCAGTGACAGGGAGGGGAGGGAAGGCAGAGAGGGCTGGGTGCCTGCCTCAGAGCCGGGATCCCCTGCTGCGTCCGGACAGAAGGACGCACTGAGCGGGCTGGGGGATGGCGGCCACCGCCAGGTCTGTGCCGTCCCAGGAGCCTGAGCACCCGAACCCACGTGCCCAACCTGGGGGCGGAGGTCGGGTCCTGACGGTGGATGCAGGGGATGGGCGGGGAGGGAGTTCACCAGCGAGGGGACGTGGGGAGCAGGCAGCCATGCGGCTCTGGGAGCCCCTTGCACAGCAGGGCAGCAGCCCGGGCGTCCTCAGAGACGCAGGCTCCGGGAGGGGGCTTCAGACAGGGTCCGCCTTGTGGGGAGCACGCGTCAGCTCAGGGGCGACCCTCTTCCTTCGTGCTGGTCTGGGTGGTTTTTTAGGCCTCAGCGCAGGGCTTGGGGTGTCTGGGCCGAACGGGTGGAAGTGCCGTCCGGGAGCTGTGAGCCCCAGAAGGGACCCTTCGTCCCTGTGGCTGGTCCCAGCAGCTGCCCTCTGCGGGGAGGGGACATCTGTCAGGCTGCGGCCGGTGCCCTCCCTCCCGCCCCGCCACTCCTCTGCGACCCACGTGACAGGCGCCACTTGCCGAGAAGTGCCCAGTCCCGGCCGCCGAGTGGCCCGGCGAGGAGAGTGGCGAGAGGTGACAGGACAGGGGAGCGGAAGGGGACGGAGGCCAGGAGAGGGGACGGAGGAGAGCAGCGCCTGCCCTGCCTCGCCGCCGTGCCTGCGCCTGTGGCCTGCTACCCGCCGGGAGGGCCCGCTGCCCGCCGCTCCCCACCCTCCGCTGCCATGCGCCCCCCGCAGCCGCCTGTGGAATGCGCTCGGCCCCAGAGCACCCGGCCGGCCCCGCATGGAGCGCGCTGAGCCCGGCCGCCGCCCGGAGAGTCCCACCGGCCTGGCCCCGCCACCCCAGTCGTGCCCGTCGCCCCCGTCCCAAGAGCGCGGCGCCCGGAGGCCCCTGCGCGCCGAGGCCATGCGGCTCCGGGAGCGCTCGCTGCGCCAGGACCCCGACCTGCGGCAGGAGCTGGCCGCGCTGGCCCGCGGCTGCGACTTCGTGCTGCCTTCCCGCTTCAAGAAGCGGCTCAAAGCCTTCCAGCAGGTTGGTCGTCGCCGGCCCTGCCAGGCCCCGGGCGGCCGCTGGGCGGGAGGGACGGGCGTGTGTGCACGGGACGGCCGGCCCTGTCCCTCTCTCTCTGTCTCTCTCACGCTCACACAGCTGCTCTGTCCCTTGCCGGGAGCACAGCTCTGCGGGCGCAGCAAAGCCCTCTCCCCGTTGCCTGCCGCCCCGGTGCACGCGGACACTCGGGCGTGGGCACTTTCCTACCTGTCCGGCAGGGCGGCCGAACGTCACCCCGGAGGTGCGCGCCCCTTCTGCCCTGGGGACCCGGGGCCTGCGTGCCCGGGGCAGGTGCGTCCCCAGCGGCTCTGTGCTCACCCCGCTCCGCGAACGCTTGGGTGGTCTGGCCGCTTGCGAACACGGGGGGGGCGGTCGGGGCTGCTTCTGGACTCACTTTCGGCCGCGCGCGCGGGGCGGTGAGGTGTGTGTCGGCATCCGCTCCTCCCGGACGTGTTCGTTGCTTGGTCTCGCCTCTTTGAGGAAAGTCTGGACGCCGTGACCGCGCGGTGTCGTCCGCTGGCTTTGGGGAGCTGTGGCGGCAGGGTCCCCGGGGTCGCAGGCTTCCCTCTTGGTCCTGGATGTCGGCACCCCGAACGCACCCGTTGCCCTCAGCGTGACGGGTGCAGAAGGGAAGAACCAGCCGGATCCGGCTGTTCTGCGCGGGGCGGGAACAGAAGTCCACATCGCCCCTGGACTTCTTCCCACCACCCCGCCTCATTCCTCCCAGCTGCCGAGGCGTCCACCGACCTCTGTGGCTCTGTGTCTGGGAGCAGATGGCAGTTGTGACTTTGTTCCTGGATGGATGGACGGACAGATGGACAGACGGATGGACGGATTTTGGTTTGCTGAGACTGGGTCTTGCTGTGAAGTTCAGGCTGGCCTCGAACTCACTACGGAGCCCAGGCTGGCCCGGAACTTGTGCTAGGATCCTCCCGCCTCAGCATCCTGAATGCTGGGGTGACAGGCGTGTGCCACTGCGCTGGGCTGTCCCTTATTTCAAAGCAAACTGTCCTCAACGTCACCTTCCTCTGCGTACCTTCCCCGGGCACTCGGCCTCTAGGGGAGCCTGTGGTGGGTGACAGGACGCCACTACTGGTGGTTAGGGGGTGTGGGGGACCAGTGCTGGTAGTCAGGGGTCCCCGCTGGCCGGTGTCGGTAGTCAGGGGACCCCGCTGGCCGGTGTCGGTAGTCAGGGGTCCCTGCCGTCTGGTGTCCAGTGTTAGTAGTGAGGGGTCCCCACTGCCCAGTGTCCATAGTTGGGGGTCCCCCGCGTCCGTTAGCCAGAAGAAATGCTGGTGCACTTGGAGATTCCCTCTCACCAGGATGGCCTCCCGTCGGGGCTGCAGTGACCCCATTGAGCCTGCTGCCCTGGAGGGACCCCACCCCCGGGCAGAAACTGAGGTGCGGGTCTTGATGGTTTCAGGATGGCCGTTTACTTAAAAAACTGATTTTTGTGAAACTGATCCCTTCATTGAGTGGAGACTTCACTTCCTGGCATGCGTTCCAGGGTTTTGGATTCAGGGGACAGGCTCTTTGTGTGCTCCTAGGAGCCTCGGGTGATGGGCTGCAGGGAGGAGGGGACCCTCCTGGCTGCCTTGCTGCTGGGAATGGACCTGCGGCTTTCTCTGTGGGCCAAGGGTCCTGCTGTGGGGCCTGGAGCCCGTGTGCGGGGTCCAGGTTGTTCTATCCACGGGATCGGGGTCACCAGGCCAGTATTCTGGGTCATTAGCCTGTGTGAGGAGTTGGGGTCCCGTGTGAGGGGTCCGGGTCCCGTGTGAGGGGTCGGGGTCCCGTGTGAGGGGTCCTGTGTGTGGGGTCGGGGTCCCGTGTGAGGGGTCTCGTGTGTTAGTTCTGGGTCCCGTGTGGGCTCTGGGTTCTGTCCGAGGGGTCAGAGCCTCGTGTTTGGCTCGGCTCCCATCTGTAGTGTCCGGGTTGTTCCGTCCCGTTGCTCAGGCTTCTGTCTGTGCGATCGCAGTTCATCTGAGGGAACAGGGTCCTATCTGAGCATCTTTGTTGCTCTTTGTTCATCGAGAGGAGGTCTTGCTGTGTAGCCCAGCCTGATCTCAGACTTGCATCTTCCTGCCTCAGCCTCCAGAGGTGGGCGGATAGGCCCGTGCCCTGCTCCTCTCGCAGACCGGGTCTTCCTGCGCCACCCTTGCCCCGGGCTCGCAGGCTCCCCTCAGTCCCCTGCAGGAGACTGAACCCACGCAGCGACAGTCTGGTGTCCGGCCGCCCCACCACGTGGGTCGCGGCAGCCCCGGCTCTGTGTCCAGGACCCTGGGCACCCTCGTCACCGTGCGTCCCGGAGGGGATCACAACCCTGCTCTGGTGGCCTGCTGGGGACCCTGCCCTGCCCACGCCTGGCTCTGCCCAGCCCGCCAGCCTCAGTGGCCCTGGTGGCTCGCGTCTCCACCACCCGGGCCCCAGCCGTCCCCACGTCTGTCCCCAGTGGAGACACCTCTGACCCAACATGTGTAGCGGCTATTGTTGGGGCCTGAGACCCCGCACGCCTGTCCAGGCCCCGCTGCCCAGCGGGGCGCCCGGGGCAGGGCACACAGGGCGGGGTGTCTGGGGGGCCCTGCCGGGTGGTCCCACAGCTTGGGGGCTGCGCCCCAGCGTCCCCCAGCCTGCCAGGCCCCCGCAGACACGAGGACTGTGTGACCGCCGGGCGGGGTCGAGACGCACCGTGCCCCGCAGCGCGCCCTCCCCTTGCTCCTGGGACGTGCCTTGTGCTCGGGAAGGCCCCGCAGTGTCCGGCCCGCCGGGGCCGGGCGTCACATGGCACGCGTCGCCCAAGTCAGCAGCTGTGGGCTCCGGGCTGGGCGGGACGCAGGAAGAGCTGTCGGTGGGCAGGCGGGGTCGTCCCGTCAGCGCGGTGGGGACACGTGCTCCCGGGTGGGGTGGAGCAGCCGCCCACCCCGTCACTCGGGAAGGGTGGAGCGCTGTGTCGGGGCCTCCTGCACGCACCCCGTCGTGCCGCCCCACACCCTTCCTCCTTGCGCCCTGCAGGGGGGGTGCGGGCGGCGGACCCTGCCGTGGCCGCTCTCTGCCGCGCCCGGCGGTGCGTGTGGGGAAGCAGCGTGCGTCCCCGACCGACCGCGCCGCTGCTCTATTTCTGTCCTGAGATTAAGCGTGTAAATCCTCGTGTCCGCCCGCGCCCGAGGCGGCCCGTCCCGGGCTTCCCCGGGCTCCACCTGCCGGCGCCTCCTGGGACCGCAGGCTCGGCCGCCCCGACGGGCCCTCCGTGTCCCCGGCCCGGCGCCGCGTGCCGCCCTAGTCGCCAGCCGCGCGTCTGCCCGGCGGGACCGTGCTGGCCCGCGGGTGGGGCACGGGCTCCTCGGCTCTGCCCGGGCCCTGTCGCCCAGGACGGCGTGTCCACCTCGGAGCGCAGCCTCAGCCTCACGCGCCGTCTCTGCGTCCTGCACGCGCGCCGCTTTCCTTTCCTGGTGCGGTCTGTGTCTTCCACCCGGAGTCCGCTCCTGTTCCCGGACTTGCTCTGTCTCATGTGTCCTCGTTCCGTCCCCCGTGCCTCTGTGTTCTCTCATTCTCCTCCTCCTGCTCTGGAGTCCACCCTTCCTGATGGCTGGCTGCTCATCAAGAAACGAGTGGTTCTGGGCTGCGTGGCTGTCATCCCAGCACCCCGGGAGGCCGAGGCAGCACGATCCTGCGTCCGGCCCTCGGTTCCCTCCCCTGCGTCCTGGAGTGGGTTCGTCCTGCCCCCCGGGGCTCGCCGGGCACAGGGCTCTGCGTGTGTCCTGGCTCTCGGGCCGGTATTCGGGGCAGCCGTGCCCGAGGTCCACCCGCCGGGCACCAGCTCCTCAGCCCCTCCGCCCTCTCCAGCACTCTGTTCTGTCGGGAACGTGACCCCCCGGCTCTGCCCTCCTCGTGTGCGTCTGGCTCCAGCTGTGTTTCGGGGTGCTGATGGGCACCCACTTCTGGGAACGGCAGGAGGTTTGGGGCTCTGTGCCATGGCTGTCCTGAGGGGACGGGGGAGCCGCGGTCTGCGGTCGTCCGAGCCCGAGACCACATTCTCCCTGTGACCTCTCTGCCGGCACCCGGACCCACAGCACACTGCGGCCTCGTCCCCTGCTGTCCCTGGGATGCCGGGGAGGGAGCCAGACAGCTGGGCTCAGGGCACTAAGGATGCATGTGGCAGTGTGTGTGAGCGTGCACGAGCGTGCCCGTGTCCCGCCATGAGCGGGGGTGAGGACGCAGATGCCGGGCTGGAGTGTGCTGTCCACTTGGCGTGCCTGCCGTCACCAGGCCCCGCACCTGGCTGACCCGGAGGGAGAGGAGCTGCGGCGGCATCCTTGGCCCACTGCGGTCCCGAGTGTTGCGTTGAGTGTGACCACAGGGAGAGGCGCAGCTGCCCTCGGGGTGCTGGACGCAGTGCAGAGCGGCCTCGGTGCTCAGCGCCCAGTACTTCCCACTGCGCCCAGGACAAGGACACTGAGCCCTCGCTGCAGGATTTGATGCAGCCTCACAATCCCAAGTGGGGGACACTGTTTGCACAGGAAAGCCCCGCCCATGGTGTCCCCCAGTCCGGTGTCCGCAGCCCGGCGTCCCCATCGGCCGTGGTGTCCCCAGCCTGGTGTCCCCATCGCCCGTGGTGTCCCCCAGTCCGGTGTCCCCAGCCTGGTGTCCCCATCGCCCGTGGTGTCCCCAGCCCCGGTGGTGTCCCCCAGCTTTGTGTCTCCAGCGAATTGTCCTGAGCCCCACTGTCCTCTGGCCCAGCATTCACCCCTGCACCACTGTCTCTTCACCACCTCAGGTCTCTTCCGGGCTTGGCCGCGCCTCCCACCTAGACTCGAGGGTGCCATGACCCCACCCTGTGGGAGGGGACATCCTGGGGAGGGAGGGATGGTCGTGTCCTGGGCCACAAACGGATGTGCGTGGGGACGGCGACCCTCCTGTGCGCCACACTGCAGAGCTGGAGTGGGAGCTCAAATGAGGGGTGACTCGGGCGCAGTCGCGGGGTGCCCGGGAGGGGCCTGAGATCACAGGCTGCGCCGCTGGGACCAGGTGAGGACGCAGAAGGCGGGTGGGGGCGCGGCCGTGTCTGAGGTCAGGGACAGAGGCGTGGCCCCACGTCTGACCCTAGACACGGGGACAGAGGTCACCAAGGAGACGACAGGGACCAGTGGGTGGCGTCCAACCCTGCATGTCGGAGATGGAAGTCACCAAGGAGACCACGCAGCAAAGCTCTCCCCTGAGCCGGCTGCATCCCCACGGCGAGGTGTCGGCTGCAAACCCGGCTGTGCTGCGGGGCCCGGGCTCCGGCGCGGGGCTGCTGCCTCTGGCCATACGGCGGGGACGGGTGATGTCGGGGTCCGGCAGCTGAGCAGTCTCTGGACAGGGCCTGTGTGGCAGCGACAGACAGGGTCCCACGAGCGGGGGCATGCGGTGCTTCACGGTGCGGCGCGTGGTGTCCCCTCCGCAGCCCCGGGACCCTGAGCGGGGGCACGTGGACTGCCTCTTCTCCCCGGGTGAAGGCCAAGGCAGGAGGAAGCTGACGGGACAGGCATGAGTGAGAGGTCTGTACCCTCCCTGTGGCTCCTGTCACCTCCTGGCCTGGGGACCTGGGTGCAGGCCATGTAGTCACTGGAGAAGCCTGCTCTGGTGCTGTGCCTGACGGCCGAGCGACTGGGCACCTCCCCATGGCTCCTCTGTCCCTGCCGCCCACTGGGACAGTGGCGGCCATGGGAAGGGTTGTGACGCCACCCTGCCTGGTTCTAGGTGCAGACACAGAAGGAAGAGCCGCGGACCCCGCCGTCCAGCCAGAGCATCCCTGCCTTCTACTTCCCCCGAGGCCGTCCCAAGGGCACCACGAACGTGGATGCTGTCATCGTCAAGATTGAACACACCTTCGCACAGTTCCCTCATGAGAGAGCTACGGCCGCAGACATGGGCCAGGTGGCCAAGGTGGGTGACCTGCAGGGGACGTGGGCCAGAGGCAAAGGAGGGTGATACGCAGGGGAGCATGGGGGACGCGGGCCGGGGGCCAAGGCGGGTGACACGCGGGCGAGCGTGGGGGACGCGGGCCGGGGGCCAAGGCGGGTGACACGCGGGCGAGCGTGGGGGACGCGGGCCGGAGGCCAAGGCAGGTGACACGCGGGCGAGCGTGGGGGACGCGGGCCGGGGGCCAAGGCGGGTGACACGCGGGCGAGCGTGGGGGACGCGGGCCGGGGGCCAAGGCGGGTGACACGCGGGCGAGCGTGGGGGACGCGGGCCGGGGGCCAAGGCGGGTGACACGCGGGCGAGCGTGGGGGACGCGGGCCGGGGGCCAAGGCGGGTGACACGCGGGCGAGCGTGGGGGACGCGGGCCGGGGGCCAAGGCAGTATCACAGGTCTGTGTGGGGCACACGGTTCTTGCTCAGGGACAGTCCTGTTGATATAGGGGAAAAAATATAACTCCCAACCCGCTAGATGACAGTTACGCTGAGTTCGTGTTCCCCGAAGTCGAAGAGTGAACTCCAAGGAACAAGGGAGGTTAAGAGTAGGAATTTTATTGGGAGAGAGAAAGAGAGCTCCTGA
>PVJO010028302.1:0-18268 GCA_004026905.1 Hystrix cristata
AGGAAGGGAGGGAGGGAAGGGAGAGAGGGAGGGAGGGAAGAAGGAAGGAAGAAAAGAGAGAAAGAAAGAAGAGAGAAATATATTGTGACCTGTTCTTTATTGCAGGAAAAGAATGAAGAACAAGAGAATTTAAGGTGACAAACACCAGAAAGAATCTCTGTGTTTATAAAAGCATCGCTGAGAGATTGAGTAAGGCTCTGTAGTGAAATATTCATGTTCTAGCTTTAAATTTTAATATACATTTGATATAAGTTGGAAGACACTTAACCTCATAGAACATTAGTTTCACCATTTACAAAATGGTAGCGATAATAGCATCTACTCACTGAGTTTATTTCAATAATAATAACAGTAGTCATACATTACTTAACATAGTGGTACACAAATAGAAAACATGAACAATAATAGAGACAAGCATAATGGAAGTAGTCCTTTTTGTTCAATGAAACATTTCTTTTCACAGTAAAGAACATTTAAATTGTATCTTTTGGGCTTAAAAATCCTAGTCATAATATTGCACTACATTTTATAGCATCCAGGTTTAGCATTCAAGTTTTGATCTTTCAGTTATTCATCAAATATTTACCAAACATTTAGCAAGTTCCAGACAATATGTTAGGTATGCCTTATCTTTAAGAAACTTATATTTTGGTGAAGGAACTTAATTGGGAATAACTATGTCAATACTGGATGAAGGAATGCAAGGAACAATGGCGGGACTGTCCTGGCGGAAATGACGGTTCTTTGGAAGACAGAAAGAGTGTGACATGAAGGATTTGCATAGAGAAGTATCAAAGGTATTTATTTATTTATTTTGGTTCTGGGGATCGAACTCAGGGCCTTGTGCTTGCAAGGCCAGCACTTTAACCACTGAGCTAATCCCCAGCCGAAAGTCGGTCTTAAAGCTGTGGTCACATTTCTCTTTTAACCTGAGAGAAGTAGAAACAAAAAGAGATTTAGGAAGTAGAGGGCCAAAACAGAGTTGTAATTTTGACAGAGAACTCTGGTTAAGGGGAATAGTATTAAAATTTTTGATGGAAGAATGATACACTGTGCTTGGAAGTGGGTTGGTGGCCCTGGAGCCAGTCACTGTAAGAATGGGGTAAAGATGGGGAGATGTCAGAGGTTTTTGATAAAGGAGATGAAAGGATGTTACTGTGACTCTAAAAGGTTGCAATGAGGTGGAGGGTGTTAAATAAGTACATGTTTAAATGTTTTGGTTAATGTGCCTGAGAGCTGTCCAGAAGGATGTATCTAGAGCTCACCAGGAATGTCTTGCAGGAAATATAATTTGGTGAGTCTTCAACACAGATAAAAATGGAAATAGAAGCCTTATTTGGTTTAGGTCTGTCATGATGGAAATGTAGAATTCAATGAAACAGTGTTTCCATCACACCCTTGATATCCACGAGTATTTCACATTTTAACAGACAAATTATTAGAATAGATACAATGACAAAAATATACAAAAACCCTGTTATTAGATATAAGACTAAGTCAAGATGTACATTCTTGAAAACCATACAAAGAAAAAGGTGTAAGCAGAAATGTCTAATCAAGAGAGTTAACTGCTGCTGACAAATACATAAAAATATTAATTGAAGTTAATATAATCAATTAGAGAAAGTGAAGGTAAATAGAAGCTTGAATGTTAGAGTAGAAAAACAGCGAGATGATATGTAGTCCCTACAAAGCCATTCGCACACCCATAGCAGGTAAGTTGGGAGACGGGAACACAGGAGTGCTGGGCACGTCATGTACTAGCACGGCGACTTCTCCTAAATTCCGGTTTGGTGAAAGGGGTCAACTGCGAGTGAGCCAAATGGGGAAAATTTGAAAGCACAAAAGAGAAGTACTAAGATCAAAAAGCGTGAATATGGTGGCATTAATGTGGAGACCAACAGATTTTACAGGCTTCAAAAGCAGCCTATAGCAAAATGGAGAGTATTTGGGGATGATTAATCCTGGTTTAGAGCATCCTGAATTAAAAAAAAAAAAAAGAAAAGAAAAGAGAGACAGACAGACAGACAAAAAGAAAGAAAGAAAGAACCCAAAATAGACACTGACAAGAAAGGAAATGACCAGAAAGGAGCAAGATACAGCATAATTAGAACCTGAACTAGCAAAACTATACATGATAGAAGAAAGAAGAGGAATAAGGAAAAGACCTTTAGAGTGCTTGCACTGACATGAAGAGAGCCCAGATACTGGTCTCACAGCTCCTTTCTCTGCATACTGTCACAGTTGCCCTTTTGTAACCTCCTCTACTTACGTAACTGTATACAAAATGCAACATACATCTGACTTCTTTTCCAGCTTCCATTTCTAACACCTTTTGTCTAACCAGGAAGAAATACCGACCTGTTTGTTCCGCTCCCTCCCTCCATGCCCGTTGCTTCAGACCACTGTTCTGGTTTCCCAGGGTCATTCTGTGGCTCACCCCACTGGTTCTTCAGCCTTTCTCACACATCGCCTGATGATTTGCACACTTAACTTACTGTGGTCACTAATGAAACTGGCACCCTGTTATCTCTTCACAATTGCTCTCCATTAATCACGTTTCTCTCTATAACCCCGTTGACACAGATCTCAGAATAAACAGCCGAGGTGGTCACACTGCCTAGTCATATGTAACCCTAATAGCTCCTGCCATCTCAGACTGATGAATGATGGTAATATCATATGAGGCACTTGCCTAAGCTAAGGTCAGTGCACATCAGGCCTTAATCATAGCACACATGCAATTACCTCACTTGGCAAAACAATTTTTATTTTAAAACTGACAATTTCCAAGTTATACTTCACATGTATTTAAGAAAATGTTGTTGCATGCAATTTTGTATTTCATGTGCACTTAGGAGTAACAGTTTAGTAACTCTTTGACAAGGTATGTTGCTTTGCAAAGCTGAATTTCATTTAGACTATAGTTTTCATTATTTCCCTAGAATTTACAAGTGGGTTTTTAGGATCTTCAGATAATGACAATAGTGTATCGCTCTCAATAAAATGCTCTTAAAGGAAATGAGTTCTCCCTTTTTTCTAGAGACACAGCACAATGCAGGAGGTGACAAAAATAATTAAGATGAGTGACTGTCCACCCAATCAAATGAAATTCATCTTTGGAATTTTGACATTTTTCCTATGCTGCGCATGATTCTAATAGGAGCAAATTAGGTGTGCATCTTCCCAACAAATTAGTCAGTAGAATAACAGAGAGGTTTTGAGTCATTAAAAGTGCCTTTGTTCGGCCTGTTACACAAAGTCAGAGCTTCTGGCCCTAGACACCGGCAATTCAATAATCTTACTACGTGAAAGAATTTCTGCAATTGTCAGGACCACAAACCTAAACTCCGCTGAAAAACAATGTTGTTAGGTAATAAAAACTAAATTTTGTAATTTAAATTATGTGCCCAAACTGTCTATTGTCTATTTCTTGAGGAAATCGTACCCAGTATGTAGAAGCTTCAGTAAAAATAAACTAAGTGCTTCCAGAGAATGCATTTTTCAACTGACTGAAACTCATTTATTATAAATACCATATTTGTTGATTAGATATCTGAAAATGATTCCTCATAGTCACAGTGTCCAAACATTTATATAACGTTCTCATTCAGTCAATTGCCCAAAAATCATTTGCTATACGTACATAGTAATATTTCTTGAAAGTGTGTATGCTAGTATGTGTTTACCATAGCACAGCTTTCTTGAAGGTACCAAATTTGGTACCTTCATTAATTTACCTGCTTTCAAGTTGCATCACTAGCGCCTTCACATGGCGAGAAAGTGATGATTTAGAAAACCCGTCGTGTTTCCGCGAGTATTCTTGAGTTGTAGTACACTCTATCTGTAGGTCACTCTGCTTACTTCATTATCTACCAGTAAGCCCCTAAGTCCTGCGAAGGGAGCATTTTCCAGCCAAGAAGTTAAGGCAATCGTATTCCCTGGTTTTCTGAATTTTATGTTAAGTGATCTCACACATCGTGTGTAGAAGTTGGTCTTTCACTTTCCGGGAAAATTTGTTGAATTATTCTTGACTTAGAAAAGTCGTACTCTGTCCACCACATATAACTAGACTCTGAGAAGTGATATAGAGCGCCTGGCTCATGTTGCCCAGCCTGGTTCCACTTTTCTAATCAGATCTATGTATCCATCTCACACTGTCGGCCTGACTGGTAATGAGCGGAGGCTAGTGAGGGCAGATGTCTTGCCAAGAACACGGTAGAAAGGAAACGCCTGCACTCTGGCAACTGCTTCTCAGGATCACACCCAGCCTGCGCTTTTAAAAATATGAGGACAGTGTAGGTTTGAGCCACTATGACTACATAGGGAATTTAATCAGTTTCAGGAGCATGACTGATATTGGTGAGTAATTAAACTTTATTTTCTGATTCAGTGTGAAATGTTATAAATTGTCATATGGTAGGGTAGGAAAGCATCCCATAAAAAGATGGGCTTTTCATTATAGGAAGGATTTTAACAGTTAGCGATAAAGAGTCCAGGTGTGACTTGGGTTTGCTGCCAGCTGATCGTGATGTGACCTTAGCAGATGTAATTGTTCTTTGTTTCCTGGTGAAATAGCGACCGTGTCACAGTGTTGTGAGGGCTGTGTACCCTGATGGCTGGAAAGTGCTCTAGCACAAGGCCTCGCACTTCCAACAAATTCAACAAGTGCTAATATCATCATTGTTTGTAACAGAACTTCTCTACACTTTCGAAGATTCCTTACTTAAGGACTTAATCCTCTGATCCAAATAAAGGTTGTGTTAAATTTCTGTCACTCTTAAGGGAGCAGGATTTTCCTATTGCCAAATTTTCGACTTGAGTTTTTAATTATATTTATTTCTGGGCTGTCATTGTGTCCATTGGTTTGTATGTCTATCTCTACGCTAACACCATTCTGTTTTCATCACTGTAAATTTGTAATATATTTTGAAACCGGAAACTACAATGCTTCCAACTCTTTTTTTCTTTCTTGCTATGATTTAAGTTACACAGGCCTGTGGAACACAATGGACAGCATATAAAATAAATCCACACACATACTATCTACCAATTTTTTACTAAGGAACCAAAAACAGTCTCATCAGTAGGTGATGCTGGAAAAACTTGATATCTACATGCAGAAGAATGAAATTGGACGCCTATATTACACCATGTGCAAAACATACCACTCACGTGAAACAGAAATGTAAGTCCTAAAAATCTGATGCTCCAGAAAGAAAACACAGCTGAAAGATTCATGAATCTGAACTTGCATTTATTTCATGCAGATGAAGCCAAAAGCACAGGTAACAAAAATAAAAATAAATGAGAGTGCATTGAATGAAAAAGCATCTACATAGCAAAGCCAAAGACTGGACATTGATCTGTAGAATGGAAAAAAAAGTATTTGTAAATTACATATCTGATAATCAGATGAATCATCTTAAAAATATGTATTTCTTACCACTCAATAGAAAAAGTAACTAATAATTCAAAAATAGGCTAAGACCTTGAATAGGCATTTCTCCAAAGAAGGCATACAAATGGCCAATAAATATACAAAAAAAGATCAGCATTACTGTTTATCAGGAAAATACCAACCATAGCCAGGATGAGTTTGATAGGATACCAGTCAGGATGGACATATAACACATATAAAGTGTTTGCAGGAGTGAGGGGAGGAGGGGAAATAAAAATCCTTGTGTATTATTTACAAGCATATAAAATAGTGCAGCTGTTATGAAAATAGTATAAGGGTTCCTCAAAAAGGTGAAACAGAAATACTGCAGGATTGCAGGCCTGAATATTTATCCAAAAAAATTGAAAGTGAATCTCAGGGAGATATTGTTAGCATTCCTGTTCACTACGGCATTATTGGCCCCACAGCCAAGGTGTGCAAACAACCTAAACGTCAGTCAGCAGACAAATGGATAAAAAATGAAATATTATTGAGATTTAAAAAAGAAAATCTGTACTATGCACTGGCAGGGTGAAAAATCAGGACATTATGCTAGGTGCAGCTCAACATTAGCTTCAGTATAAAAGTCACAGATTTTTGTACAATGAATGAGATTTTTTGTAGAAAAAATACTTTTTAAAAAATTTAGGTTGTGACTCTTTTGAGGGGCTATTACATCCAGCAAGATTTTAAATCTTCTCATGTTGAATGTACCTAAATATTTAATGAATTCTTTCATGTGTATGGTAGCACAGCAAATTTGTAGAAGCAAGTACCAATAGTAAGTTTTGAGTTTTCTGGGATGTTGCATTTTGTGTTTTATTTAAATATGTAATAAAACTAAGAATATTAAAAATACTGCATGATTCCATGTATAGGAGATATTTAATATAGTCAAACTCATCAAATAAATAAGTGGAAGGTGATTGTGAGGGTTTACGGAGGAGGAAACTAATCCATGTACATAATCTATAAAGTCAAATGAATATGCTTGTTATGGTTTATATCTAGATGTCCCCCCAAAGTTTCATGTGCTCTTAGGTAAGGCTTTGGAGAGGTGACTGGACTGTTGTGGGAGTGACGCTCATCCGGGAACTAGTCCAGTGTGAGTTTACAGCTGAATATGATGTTGGAAAGCGGAGCCTGTTTGGAGGGGGTGGGTCAGTGGGGGCGTGGCCTGGAAGAGCCTATCTTCCTCCCTCCTCCCTTTATCTCTCTCTCCTTTCTGCTTCTGTGCCATGAGCAAGCCTTCCCTGCCGTGGCCCTCTACCATGCTGCCCTGCCTTGGAGCCAGCCTACTCTGCACTGAAACCTCTACAAACTGCGAGCCAAAATAACCCTCTCCTCCTTTAAATTGTGGGTACTGGGTTTTGTATCCAGTGGTAAAAAGTACCTAAAACGATGCTCTAAAGATCTACTCTACCTCACTGTGCCTGTAGTCAACAATAAAGTATTTTAAGAGAGCGAATCTTATATATTCTTACCACTAGATAGAAACAGAGAGAGGAGGAGACACTGTGTGACGCAACAGTCCAATTCATTGTTTGCACCATATAACGTACAGTATATTAACAAAATGAATTTGTGTAGAACAGAAGTCAGTATACTTTTGTTGTTAAGATTCAGGTTGCAAATGTTTTCAGTTTGAATCCCATATCACCTCCAGTGCAATCCAAATTTAGCAGTAGATAATACGTATGCCAACAAAGGGCTACTAGCTTCCTGTGAGCAAAGAAAAGTGAGAATGAAAGAAAATTAACTGTAACTGGCCTCACTGGCCTAAAACATGTAAATAGCTGATTTACAGGAGGACACTTGAGAACCAGCAATACCACTTCTCGACTACCTTGTGCCACACTGCACACATTTGGCACTGGGTGCCAGCACCCTAATTTCTGCTCAGCTGCTGCCTTCCAAATCTTAAAAGATGGCTGTTAGTAGAATCTAAACCAATACCTTCAGCTAAAAGAGTTTGAGAACATCGTTTCTAAAATTCTGATCTCTGAGATACAGGGAAGAGCTATCCCTGGGTTCAGTGACCAGTACTGTCAGGAAAAGAAAAGATGAAAGGACGGAGGGAGGGAGGGAGGAAGGAAGGAAAGAAGGGAGGGAGGGAGGGGAGGAAGGAAGGAGAGAGAGAGGGAGGGGAGGGAAGGAAGGAAGTAAGGAAGAAAGGGAGGGAGGGAGGAAGGAAGGAAGGGAGGCAGTGAGGGAGGAAGGGAGACAGTGAGGGAGGAAGGAAGGGAGAAGGGAGAGAGGGAATCAAGGAGGGAAAAGTGGGGGGGAGAGGAGGGAAAAGAAAGAGTTGTTGAGTAAAAACGTGTAAACAAAGAGCAGCTCAAAATTATTCACTCTTAAAATGAAGGCAATGGGTGCTTAATATGTTTAATAAGTGTTATGATAATGGCTTAAGAATTTGAAAACAAATTGAATAAAAATTGAAAGTAATTTCAATTTAAAGAATAACTGGAAGAAATTACAGCTAAAGATGATACACTTGCTTTTACCACATGCAAGGAATGTATTTGACACCAGCAAGTGAAACCGAAATCCTTTTGAAATGTCCACAGTTATGAAGGAGACAGAGAAAAAAAATTTAAATTTAATAGAATTTCTTTATGTTCTAACAAAGAAAAGGAGTTTTCCAAAAGAAAATAAAAAGACATATTTAAAAGTTGATTTATTTAAAAACGTCTGTAGGTGTAAGGGCTTCTCCAGGTGTGCTGGAAGCAAGGCTGCAGGGTTAGTAGTTGATTTGGGAAGTGACAGAACCTAAATTGAGAGCTTTGAAAAAGTGAGTTGGGGCAAAATGGATGCAATACAAAATGCATTTTCAATTTCACTGCTGTGGCAAACAGGATGCTGCCAGGACATCCTAAAGTGTACTCTGGGCTTTGCAGAATAGTGTGCTTGACAAGCTAATTAATCCTTCCGCTCCCAACCTCTGCAGGGTGAGATTGCCCCAAGAGCACCAACTCCAGCATTTCCGGCTGCGGCTCACGTGGCTCCGCCGGAAGTGGAGAAGGACCCGGGGCAGAAGGCGCAGCTGGGCAGTCACTACTGCTGCTGCAATGGGAGAGAGAAGGGTATTGCTATGGTCTCCTCTTCCTGCGGCCCAGTTCTTTGCGGAGTGAGCACTTACTCTGCGTTCTTTTCTTTCTCCTCACTTAATTAATAGCCAAAAAGAAATTATATACATTTAAGGTGCACAACATGATTTTTTTCAACATGGTACTCTGCAATACATACACATTCTGATCACCACAATCAAAGTAATTAGCCGATTCATCACCCTGCAGCATAACCATTTCTGCCTATGTGATACCCTCCCAATTTCGTTTCTTAGCAAATTCTAGGAACGTAATTATTATATAATAGAAGTATTATTATCTTCATTATTTCAATTATTGTTTTCAGGTATCATTATTGAGTCCTCCCTCTAGGTTTGCCCCTTCAATTAGGAAGCCTTAAATCTAAAAAATAAGTGCAAATAAGAAACGGGCTGTGGAATCGTGACTGTACATTGTTTCTGACATCACTTAATTTTTGTCAATATGATAGGTGACAAGTAAAATCTCAGTGTAGTTTAAATTATTCTTTTCTTCTTACAAGCAGAATCCAGAATATATTTAAAGAATGTACAGAATATATCGAGAATATATTTAAAGGCCAATTTTACATCTATTTCCTTTAACTTATTTTTATAACTTTCACATATTTTCCCATCATGTTGCCATCAAATCATAAGAATTATTTTGATATGGTGGAGATAAGCCTTTTGTTGGTGGTCTATATTGTAAATAAATTCTCCCAGATTGCTGCTTCTTTCTGGACTTTACGAATGGTTTTTTTCTTGATAAAATAATTTTTCGCAAAAACAATTAACTTTTAACTTCGTGTTACTGTTTTTATATTAGAGGGACAGTTAAGGTGTTTCTCCTGATACATTTAATATTGCTTGTGTATTTGGCATGTGTTGAACGAAGAATAATTAAAATCTGTTTTTATCATATTCTGCTAGTCTTTCACTGTATTCCTGTCGCATTTGTTCAGTGGAAATGTTTTTATGGCTCATAAATCTTCAAAATCACTTTATATTTATGATAAAATATGCCCTTAACCATATATCGTGTCTTTCTTGTATTTCTTTTGTATTTTTTGGCTTCAATTTTATGCTGTCTGGTTCTCGTATTACAAATCTATGTCTTTTACACTTTCTCTGTTTGCCAGATATACATCTGCTCGCACGAAAACATCTGTGATCCGGATTTCTCTAATACTATTGTAACTGGTCTTCTGTGGACTACTCTGCTGCCTACAGTTTTTCAGAGAGCAACAGCAGCAGTCTCTATAAAAGTTATGGCCTCCATGTCCTTATAATTTACAGAGGTTTCCCATGTCACCTGAAGTAAAACTCAAATTCTCAAAGTAATTTGAAATGCTCCTCAGTGCTTCTCTGTATCCTTTCCCTTCCTCTTCCGGTTCCCCACGGATACCAGCTCCCCAACTTCTTGTTCTTTGGGCTTCCTGGTGGCAGCCACCCTCTCACCTCAGGACCTTGACCCCAGCTTCTCCCTCCAGCTGAGATGTTGCTCAGATAGTGGAATGGTTAACTCCTTCATTCTCTGGATCTTTGCTCACACCTGAAATTGGAGTTTCTCCCTGGTCATCCTATGTGAAAATGCAACATAACTCTTGCATGACCTTTAATGTTAATAAGAACAAAAGCACCGTGCAGGCAGAGATTTTACATCATTTGTTAACTTATATGTGCTACGGACCTATCCCAGCACACAGTAAGGATTCGATAAATATGTGTGGATTGAAGGTTTCTGTCTCTGATCTTGCAATATAAGTACACATTCTCCTTAATGCCAGAGCACTTTTCAAAGTATAAAGCATACTATATCTATTCCTTAAAATCCTTCAGTGCCATTCCATCACCTTTAAAGCAAACCTTAAAACCCTTTAGCCAGAAAAGCAAGGTCCTTACTGCTTTATCTCCAGACTCTCTTAATCTTTCACGATTCCCGTTTCTCGTCCTGAATTCTGCTCAGGATAAATTGCTGGCATTTCCCAAAATACCCTGTGTGCACACAGCTCTGTGTCCCTGCCCTTAGTTAGTGTGGCCATATAATTTATTGCCCAAACTAGGACACTTCTGAGAGTTACAGTGAGTGTTATTAATAATATTACCAGGACATCCGGCATAAAGTGGGACTTCCCTTGACAAACCGGGATGAATGGTCAGTTATGTTACCCTTAGACTTTCTGCCTGGAATGTCTTTACTAATTTCTCTGCCTGCTTCTGCCAAAATGTCTTGTATGTTTCATCCTATATGTCACAGCCTCAAATGACATTTTAAGATCCTGTTTTAGATCAGATATTCTTCTTTAATACCCGGTAATACCAAGCATACCCTTATTGTAGTCACTATTTACATTTCTGGATGCCTGTGGACTTGTTTATATATATGCTCCAGGAAGACAAGAACCCTAATGTGCATATAGTATTCCAGTGCCTCTATCCCAGGCACTGGAATACTATATACCAAATAATAGAAAAAATAAGAATATTTTAAAAGTGTAAGCCTAAGAGTTGAACTTGAGGTCATATTAGTGAACTTAAATTTTGGATTTGCCAAATATTTGGTGTGTATGCTTGGGCAAATAAATTTTATTCATCGAGCAATTGTGCAAATCAAATGAGTTATGACCCAAATGAGTAGGCGACATAAGAACTCAGTAAACAAAGTTTTTCAAAAGTATTTTAATAAAATTTCACTGAATTGATGACTCTTTTACTAAAATAAGTCATACAGTTATGACTCAGATTTTCACTAGAATTTAAGATATAAAAACACCCTTATACATAATGGTTGACTTCATCCCTCCTCCCAAGAGAGCCATTAAGAAGACATAGCTTAATGTCTTAGTTTTCCCAATTTACAGTGAAGAATCTCATTCAAAGAGGTAAATGCCTTGCAAAGAACCTGGGAGAAATGACAGTTACCAGGCGAGTTAACTGGAATAGAACCAGATGTCACCACACTCCATCGATGGACTTTCTGCATAAATGATTTCACTTCCCCCAAAAATATTCCCCACAGCTCCTCAGGATGAGAGTCCACCTCACCCACGAGCTCTTCCCTTGCTCTGCTCCTGCCTCCTGCTGATCAGGTCTGGTGGCGCTCCTTTGCACTAGGATCTGTCTCTTAGCTATGTTTCCTTAAGTCTCTGAGAACAAGCACAGGAATAAACCACTATGCTTGATATGTAGCAGTTGCTTTACAAAACACAAATGTAAATCTAGTTACCCTTTCAATATCTCAACTTGCTGCTGAAGACTGGATTTAGAAATCTTTGCCACAAAACACACACATACACACATACACACCCAAATTCCATGTTACAAAAAACCTGGATGTTAATGAACAAACATTAGAGAAATCATACAAAATGTATTAAATCGTTGCTGTGTTTGAAGTTCTGTACTAAGCACCTCACACGTGTACATAAGTATTTTTTTTCACTTACAATAATATCATAGGCTAAGTATAACCTGGCATCTCATAAATCCTATAATTATACTTCTCATTTTACATAGGAAAAAATAATTTAGACCATCTTCATATTTTGTTTACTGTGTACTGATGATATTTTCTTTTTTTTTTTTTTTACTTTTCTTAGTACATGTTTGCAGTACATAATGATTACATTCACTGTAGGAAATTGGTACATATGCTCAGCACATTTTGATTTTTTTATTCCCCTTTCCTCCAACCACTTTTATTTCCAGCATAAGATTCATTTATTTATAAGGCCTTATAAAGTCAATTATCATATATACAGATTGGAAATCAGACTAATAGGCCAAAGAACATATATGACATGTAAGAGGATTGTGCTAAGTCAAGTGTATGGTAGTATTTTCAATCTAGAAAGAAGAAAATCGTTTTGAAATAACCATAAATATATACATTCAACAAAATATATATATTTCTACACTGGTAGCTGATGTATTAGAAGGAAAAACATAAATGGTTCCATTACAATTACTATTTTCTCATATACATGAGGAAAGTGTTTATTTTCTGCATAGCACATTACAAAAGAAATCCATCCTCAAATTATTATGTATAGATAGTGCAGTCATACAGTTTTGCTCTCCAGATGCCTCTCTTGTTATATATTACCATAATAGCTAGTATTGAGTACACCTGATTTTTCTTCTCAGAAGCATTGCTTTTATGCTTATATTCAGTCTGTTCTTCAAAATTATTTCTAGTCTACTGAACATTTTATAAGGCAATTTAGGTTTTCCTCTACATTTTACAATATAGAACATCAGAGTTACTATAAATACAGGTTTCAGTATATACTTATTAAGTATTTTATTCCCATGAACATTTCAGAATCATCCAATATTCTTTACATGTGCACCTAATGACCTACGTGTGAGGTTTGTGAAGTATGTACCTGTATCAAAGTACCATTAACACTTTGGCTTTAAGTCAACAGAGCATTTGAATTTGTTAACATGTTGTACTGGGTATTCAAAGTGAATATGGACGATTATGGTAGGACGATTTGTTGAGGGTCACGCCTATTATATAGCTGGAAAGAACTACATTTCTCTTATTCCAGTGAATTAAAAACGATACTAGAATTGAGTTTAGATTTGGCATCTGGTTGCTTTTCCCATGCAGATTTAAATTAACTTGGCGAGTCTTCTGAAGACAGCAAGTCAGCTCCATCATTTTCTGCATCCTGGTTTGCAGTGACTCTTTAGCTTCCCCTCCTCCCCCACCAATCCTGAGAACAAGTTTAGGGTTCCAAGAAGGAAGAAAATTTAATTCCAGTATCACCGTGTCCTCTGTCTGTCCATCTCTGGTCTTTAAGTTTTTATATAACTCAATACAGATCATCTTTCAAAGATTTTTACTTACACAATCCAAAACATTTTCCTGACTTCAGTCCCCCTTCAGAAGTTCAGGACTCCTGACAAAAATCAATCCCTTTGCTCCAAAATACCGGAGAGCTGAGACGGGATTTTCTGTCTCAAGTGTTGTGTCATTCTTATGTAACATAGTTTACATGTAAATTTGTTGGGAAATTATTAAGGCTTATTTAGAAATTTTAAAATATGTGAGTGTCAGTTAACTGACATACTCTAAGAACGTCACAAGAGCAGATAGGAATAATGTAAGAATAAATAAAATGTGTTTGTGCCCATCCTCCAAACACATGTGTATGTTCTTACTTTGGGAAAAGACGATCATTGGTCATTATTTGTAAGTTATTACATCTTACTTGGGAAAGGAATCTGTACAAAGATCCCATCTTAGATTTCTGCATTTCAGGGATAATACATACACAATCATAGTTGAACATATACAACATTCCGAATCACTATAAAATAAAATTTACTCTTTTTCTGCTTGCCAGAAAATAATGTTAAAATTGGATTGAAACTGACTTTCTTCATCTGCACTTGCTACCAGTTTAAGTGTTTTATTTACACTTATCTACCAAAGATGAAAAATTGATTCTATTAACTGGCTTTTAAATGTCTATAAAGGTTGACCAGCGGGATTATCAAAATGTACAAATCTAGACAAAACTCGGTAAAACAATCTCTGTGGAATTGTTATGCAGTATGGTACCATGTTACACAATAAATTCAGTAGCGGAAGCTGAACCTAATGGCTATTTCAATAGTAATTTTTAAAAAATGATGCCAGAGAAAAGCAGCTAGAGAAAAATCATCATAAATTTAATTTTATAAGATATAGCCTGCACTAAAATAGAAATTTCAAATATTTTCCTCTCATTCATCCTAAAAATAGTAATTAATAGTATTATGACAAATGAATGATGATGACCGTACTACTAATATTAATCATCAGTTTATTATAATAGTCAATGATTTAAAAATAATTTAATACAAGTATTCAGTTGAAAGACTAACATATACTCGCAGAGAAACCTGGACTACTATGATTGAAAGGAAGACTCTAAGGGGACACTGTATCATAAGGGCCTGCCTCATTTCCAGACAAAAATAACTGAAGCTCCAGAACTCAGAAACTTGAAGCTACTACATGTGAGGTGAGGCTACTGATCACTGTTCTCATTACTGATAATTTAAGTTTTACACTCTTAAAATGATTCACTGTTGACACTCTCAACTTGACATGATATACGGGACAGCCATACTCTTTAAAATAAAATATGGTAAAATAACATAAAGTATTTTATAAATGTCATTAATCTATCCATCCATCATGGGCAAATCATCTTTTTCATTAAAATTGAGCCATTTTAAATAAGAATCTGATATTCAGTGTAAGAGATTCACTTTTCTGATCCTTATATGATTATATGATATAGGAAATACTATCTTCTGAGATATTGTATATATGTGCATATATGCTGCACATATACATAGATATATTCTCAGCTTATATATATGCTGAGACTTACATCTGTACCTCGCACTTATCCCTAGCCCCTGGCATAAATTTGAAAATATCTCAAGTGAATAAACTAATTGGCATAAATATCTATTTCATAACATATTTCCTTTACCAACTCTTTGCCTTAGCTCCATACTCTAGACACACCAAACATACATTTTTATATATCTACTAGAAATGAAGAAAATATATGATACCATAATAGTTGATTTGCAAAGGTAGGAATTACAAACTCAAGATGCTTAAAATGTCAAAAAGAAAATGACCACTGAGAACAATTTCCACTCGCACTTACAGTAAAATATTTTTAATTGTGTAATAGTTGTATTACACAACTATTGAAACCTTCCCTGAGTGTCACTGGAGAAAGTAATCCATATTCTTGGGAGCTGTCCATATACCTAAGAAAGAAAAGATAGCAAGAAGGAAAAAATGGAGAGGTCTTTTAATTCTAAGAAAGAAGGGAGTATAGAAGAAAAAAAGAAGAAAAGAAAGAGCAGAAAGAAACAAATGAGAAAAGATGAGGGACAGAGCTGTCTCCTGTGCTCAGATCCCAAGTGGTACATGCAGCCCACCAAGAGGCACAACACTAGGACATTCTTCAAGTATTTACTGAGTACTTGAAACCAGGCATCAGTTTCATATGAAAAGGAAATAGTTTTACAATCAAAAATTTGTTATATATGTATTTAACAAGATATGGATAGATAGATGATAGATAGATAGATAGATAGATAGATAGATAGATAGATAGATGATAGATAAATAGATAGATAATTCCATTAAGGAAAATGTCTATTAACCCACATATGAAGCATGTGTAAAAAAAAAATAACAAAACAAAGAACGGAAAAGGAACATTGGAAATAGAAAGTAAATTCTTAATTTCCTTAAAACGTGAATAAACATGTTTGTTAACAAGTATAAGTAAATATTTAAGTAACCGAGAATTATTTTAAATAGTAATTTAATTTTTAATCTTATGCCTGAAATACAAATTTAGTTTTTGAGAAGTCTTGGGGATTTAAAAACTTAATTGGTTGGATGCATTTTTCTTAGTTATTATAGTATAATTGATTTTCTGTTTTGTTTTATTTGTGGTTTAAGCTTTTCTTACACTTTACAGTATTTCTTATACACATCTATATACATATGTGTATATGGTGTTTGTATGTGTACAACTATATTAACATTACAAGCTTCAGTGCATTAAAAACATCGTAAAATTGTGGGCAAAAGTCACAGTTTTGGAGATGATAGTCGCCAGTTATGTAATTGATGAAGAATTGTAATAGGTATTTTACAGTAAGTATTCATGCTTATTGCTGTGGGATGCAAACGTCCCTCTAAACTTCAGGTGCTGCCAGTCTGACAGAATTAGGAGATAGGACTTGCTAGGTGCTTACAGTACGATGATTTCTTTCATGAGTGGGTTAAGGGTCTTTTAAGAGGCTTTATGCGATGTTCAGTCCGAACCTGTCTTTCCACTTCCTGTCACGTGAGGACTCGGCAACTATAGCTGTCTTAGTCACTTCCTCTTTGTTGGGACACCTACAAGTTAAAGGAGGAAAGGTCAACGCTGGCTCGCAGATCATAAAGGTTTCAGTCCACAGTGGGCTGGCTCTGAGGCAGGGTGCGTGGCAGAGGGGCACTAGTTTATGGTGTGGAGGTGGAAACCAGCAGCAGCCGCAGCGAGCCTCCCTTCCCCTCTAGATTCCATCCAGGACACAGACCTTTTGGTTGGTGCCACCCAAACCCAGGATGGGGCTTCTGTTTTCACTAGATCCCTCTAGTCACACTCAAAACTATACTAAACCAGTTAGTGGACCAGTCCAGTATGATACACCTTAATCCCAATATCACACGGCCGTGGCCCAGCCACCCCCCAAACCCCCACCTATGAGTGCCTGAGGCTTTGCAGGGGACACCTAGTATAAGCCCTAACAATACTATTTTGTAAGAGCAGCACAACCAGCCTAAAACAATGAAAAGAAGGACAACTGACAAAATAAACAACAAACAAAAAACTGGTTGGCTATTTTCTTGAAACGGATACAATATATAGTACATAAGTTACAACTTTCAGGTTAGTAATTGAAGTCTAGATGGCACTATTTTCATAGATAGACCTATTCTTGGATTTTGGCCACTTACCAGTCTGATTATTTAAATACAGGATGACCAGAAATTGAGTATTTTTGTTACTTTTACAAGACAATGTAACAGGAAATATAAAAACAACAATTTTATCAAATTTATTCAATGCAAGCATCGACTGGTGGGGGCTGGAGAGTTAGCTCAGTGGTAGAGCGCTTGCCTAGCAAGCACAAGGCCCTGAGTTTGATCCCTGGCACCAAAAAAAAAAAAAGATTCGACTGATCGAAATGACATCTAACCCAGCAATGCTCAGGACAGTCAGTACATAAACAATCATGGGTAAACTGTTAAGTGGTTAAAACCAAAACATTTTTATTATTTTGAGTTGATAGATAAGGTCAGGTGGCTCTTTTTGGCTACAACTCATCTCTCTTTTATCCACAAATTTATCAGGACATATTCACATTTATCTTTCAGTTCTTTATTTGTTACTATACTACTGACAGTCAACCTTATTAACCTTTGCAGTATTTCTCACTAGCAACTAGAGAGGATTGTTAGAGTAAATGAGTGAGAATAAGATTCATATTTAATTATAAATAATTAACTTGATTATTCAACTAAATGTTAACAACAGTCATGAGTAGAAAAGGCACAGAGTTAAGCTCTCTTAACTTGTATTTACTGTTATTGAAAAACAGGTATTTTGTGGCATTATTTTCATTTTTTCTGAGATTAAAAACATGATTAAGCAACAAAAATAACATCTAAAATGCACAAGTTACTGTTTTTTAAATTGTTTTTTGTGGGACTTATGCATCTAATATTTTTTTTTAGGATATTTAGATTGGATATTGAAACCAAAGATACAGAGATTTTTCTTTTTCTTTAATTCTGTCTAAGGGTGGCAAATCTTGAGTCTAAGTTATACATTATTCTAGATAATCATGCAAGTCTAAATAAGATCATTTCACAGATTAGCTGAACATGTTATTCTAATTAATAGTCACTGCAATTGTCTGTTCCAAAAGTTCTAAAATATCCAACTCATTTTCAAGATGGCATATTCAAGGAAGGAACACCAAGGATCAAATCTAGTCTACTCATAATTTTGGTAATCAAGTTTTACTGGAACACAGCCGTACTCATTTAATTGCACAACCGTGACTGTTCTATAATGGCCTAGTGAAATAGTTAAAACTGAATCGATCTGACTTATTTAACATAAAAAAGTTACTTTATTAGCTTCCCA
>PVJO010028303.1:0-11832 GCA_004026905.1 Hystrix cristata
AATTTATTTCACTTAAGAGTATGGTCTCAAAATGCATCCGTTTACCTAGGAATATCTCAAGCTTATCATTCTTTGTGGCAAAATAGTACTCCATTGTATTAAAAAAACCACATTTTCTTTATCCATTCTGCTGTTGATGGGCATTTGGGCTGTTTCCAAGATTTGGCTATTATGAACTGTGCCGCTATAAACATGGGTGTGCATATATCTCTGAGGTATGATGCTTTTAATTCTTTTGGGAAAATACCAAGAAGTGGAATAGCTGGCTCAAATGGAATCTCTAGTCCTAGTTCCCTGAGGAATCTCCACACTGATTTCTATAGCGGTTGCACCAGTCTACATTCCCACCAACAGTGGAGAAGGGTTCCTTTTTCTCCACAGCCCCTCCAGCATTTGTTATTGGCTGATTTGTTGAACCTCTTTTTAAAATTATTTTTCTTGATTATTTTTAGGTTTCTAACTGTATTCTATTGTAGCTTACTGAACATTTTTTCAGGCTATTTCTTTTTTTCAATACTTTATCTAGCAGTTGGTCAATATCCATTTTTAGAAATTGCTGATGCTTTCTTTCTTTTATTTATTATTGTCATTTTTGGTCTTGTCACTTTCCCTAGTTATTTTGTGATATTTGTAGTCTGTGTTGGTTTTGAAGAGGTAGGCCTCTCTTTACATACTAGCTTCACTGAGAAAGGCATTCACCAGTTAGCCTGTACAAAGACACTGAACAGGCTAAGTGGCTTTTTGCTACAGTCCTTGGTTGGATCAGCCTAGTGCCTAGGTCAATGGACACATCCACCAGGACTGAGGTCATATTAGAACTTGGGTCTTCGGGGATTTGAGAGCTGCTTAGTTTCACAGGGGCTGGCCTGAAGCTGAAGCAGACCTCTGATATAGAACAATGGAGAGGTTTGCCACTGGTTTTGCATGAGCCAGGCTGACTCAAGGCCCGGCCTAGACAATGGAGGCCAACGTGTGGTTTGGAACTGTAGTGGCCTGCCTGGTGCGGGCGAGATGGAGCTTGGAGCCTGGGTGTTGGCCTGCAGCTTAAGTACACAATGGCTGAAGTGGACCTGGGTGTGTTGTGGCAAGGCTGAGTGCTATGGCCATAGAAAATGGCTGAGTATTAAGGTGGGCCTGGAGCATGGTTCCACAGGGTGCACCTAGAGTTTTGAGTTAAGAGGTTCACCTTGATCCTGCAGCAGCCTGATAACTGGGTACACAGTGACCAGACTAGTACTTGGGCTTACTAGATACTACTGATAGGACTTGTCCCTGAGTTTATCACAAAGCTGAATGCTCACATCATTCTCCTTCACCCACACAGAGAGTATCTCTCTCCTGGGCAGCACAACCTTCTGGAAGAGGTGACATGGGTAACGATAAACTGTTCTTCTATCTTCTTCAATATGTCTTTGCTCTTTCCATGCCCCATAGCGGTGTTTTAATCTCTTGCATGGACTCCCTTGTTCTAGCGATGATATTTTTGGGCATTGGTGGTTGTTGAACTTGATGTTTCTGTGTGGGATGGATCCTGGAAGTTCCTCTCACTTATTCACCATCACTCAACCTGCTTTTTATTTTTGTTGTTTTAAATGTATATAGAAATAGATAAAAAAGGATAAGTTAGAGATATTTGTAGGTAAATGGATGTACCTTGAGAAAACACTCTTAAGTGAAATAAATCAGACACTCATGAATACACATCAAATTGTTTCTCTCATATAAGTGACCATAAGGGTAAATAAGGTCAGAGACGTGTAATAGATATTATATAAAATGAAGATAATATTGAAAAGAGAGGAGAACTAGAAAGAGGGAAGGGGGAGAAGAAAGAAGGGGAAAAGGAAAGAAAGAGGAAAGGGAAAAATGGGAAAATATAAATAAACCTGCTATAAATATGGAGGGGGGGACAGATGGGAGGGGTGAGGAAAAGGGCAGAAAACCAAGATACATCATGTACAGGCACAAAATAACCATGATGAACATGACCATTATGTATGCAAGGTACCAATACATGTTCTTGGTAAAAAATAAAAAAATAAAAAATAAAAAATTTTAAAAAATGGGTATTACTTGCCTTTGGGCGTAGAAAATGTCTGAATTTTTAAATTAAAACTAGAATTTCAAGGAAAAATTTTGGCTTTTTATTTCTATTGGCCCTGAGTTTATTTTATCCTACTTTAAGACCAAAGTATATCTTGTCTTTCACAATTGGTAAGAAAAGATGATGTGAAATCCCGTAATCAGAATGGTAAGAAGACAGAAAGAACACAGCATCTTTTAAAAGATCTCATTGAATAGCTCAGTGACACAAGACCCATAAGCAATAATGAATATGTCTATTTTCATAAGAAACTCTATTTTAAGAAATTAAACTGTTTAATGCAGAAACACATGTGGCGACTGACTTTCTGTGGCAAGGACACTGATGAAAAGAGACTCATCAAATTTATTGACAGATCCCAAATGTCAGATCTCTCATTATCTCACAAGTAATGTTATTCACGTGGTAACCTTTACAAGTAGTCATTAATAATATCACCTACTAATTATAATGTTCTTCATTCATATTTTCCTCTGTAATCAGTGTGATCAAATTCACCAATACAATCATGAATATCCACATGTCCTGTTATCAGGAAGACCAATAGCTCATTCGTTATATATTGCTGTTATTTTTTCAAAAATTTGAGAAGTTTGACTTGAGGGTCTCAGTTGTGTGTGTAGTCAAAAAACTGTACCAGCAAATACAAATGTTGGTTTCTGCTGTAATATTAAGTTCTTCCTGAAGACTCATCCTTGGAAGTCTGACAGATGTCTCCAACTTGTGCCTAGTGTTTTCACTCAACTCTTCTTCAGTGAATTTAATCACCCCTCCCAAAAACATACTCTGCATTCACCCTTCCAGATCTCTAGGAATTTCTGTGACCAATTAGTTGCCATGAAGAAGAAAAAAGTCTACTGCCAGATTATAGCACCAGCCCCATACCCCTAGGTTCTTAAGCACTTTTCTAGATTTGTCAAACTTATTTTATTTCAAAGAATTTATTATCAATGCACTGTGATCCACTTCAATAGATGTCTCAAGTAGAAGAGAAAAGGATTGGTCTCCTTCCTCACAGGTATATACAATCTTCCCCTTTGACCATATGAAGAGGTGGAGAAGTGTATACTGAGGAACAGAAATACATGCATACACACATGAACACATACAGTTGTATATTTGTACAAACACACAACTGTATTATTATGCCTTGACCTGTGAAAATTGGCACTTTCAGCTTACTTTTACATAATTCAGAGGGATAATTGATATACCAGCAAAAAATACAGTCCTTTCCAGTTTGCCAGTGATTTCTAGATTTCGGTCTCTGCTAGACTTGGAGAAATTATCAAAAAGAGAGTAGCCATCAAGTGAGTTTTCTTTTTAATTTCTCCGCAAATACAAGAATCCTGATATACATGCTTCTAGTCCATCGTAGACTCTCCTCTGAATCTGTACAGCAATGATTTTCTAGAACATACCCCTTATAGCAGAAAAAAAGGAATATACTATTCTAGCAAGAGTGCAAAACATAGTATTTTCTTTATATTTGAAATACTTTGTACTTGAAAAACATTGCAACTTTATAAAAAGGTTTTTTACATGTAACTAATAAAATTTGCTTTGATCTAATAGCTATTGCATCACATTTGTTCCATAAAATGTCTTTTATATATTCACTATCAGCTAAAGATGGGAAAACAACTAAGCAAAAGTGAAACTAGCTACAACAGTGCTGTCGATTTAATGCTACCCACTTAAAGAAGAGTGTTAAGCAACAGTTAGCAAGAAATGAATAATCTTTATTGAGGACAATTCTGACCTGATAAAAATTCTAGGACCTACATAGGAAACTTACACAGAAATACAATTCTAAGCACAGCGTCTCTAAGATATTTTCCACATACTTAGTTCAAAATCTACACAAAGGCCTTTTTTCCCATCAGTAAACTTTCTTGATATTTTGTCTAATTAGTAACAGGAGAGCTCAGGATTTGAAGTACAACATATAGTTTACTAATTTGCAATTTAAAAAGTACAATTCCAAATTTGCTTGTGCTTTCATCACTACACTTGTTTTTAAAAGAAGGAGAAATGATTAAGTGGTAGAAATTATTTTGATGGAATTTTTCTACTGTACATATTTACCACAAGTATTTTTTCCATTTATATTTCTCGGTTAACAAGTTAGATATATAATTAAAAATGATTCTTTCCCATATTGTGTTTAACAAAATGCAGCAAAATAAATGAACACAATTTTACTTAAATATTATAAAGTATACACATATTTCTTTTTAAAATGTAACTCTAACATTAATCAGGGTAGTTTTCATCCAGATGACTTTTCTATAAAAATATCCAAAATCATTTATCCTTAAATAATCTTTCTTTTATGTGGTATTATCAAAGGGTAAAAAATTTCCTTATCTAAAGACATCCTGCTTTATATCAAATTCTAGGTAAGCAGTTAAAATAATGCAATGACATTTTTAACCACACTTGTGGTATCTTTGTCCATTTTCAATTGGGAAACCAGGCTTACCTTCAATAGTAATAATTGGAGATGAGTTTATACATTGAGTGTAAATTGATATAAACTTTACAGGATGCAGTCAATAGGAGCAAAAACCATAATGTATGTGCATACTCTAACTATAATTTTACTCTAAGAAATATGTTTTAATAAAATATCTTAAGCCTCTATCAAATAATATGTACACCAAAGCAATATATGTAGTAGTGAAGCAATGCAAATAATGCGATTTCAAAGAAAGTATAAATAAGGCTCATCAAGATGATGGTAGATAATGTAGCCAATGAAAAATGGGATAAAAATCTTTGTTTAACATAAAAGATACTTATACTAAATGAAAATATATCTTAAGGAGATATGATCACATATTTATTTACTAAAGGTGGTATACTTTTAAACGCATATACATACAAATTTTAGTTAACTTGCATTTGTAAAAAAATTTATATAAAATACACAGTGGGTAATACATGAAATATATTTTATGAAATGCATTCATACAATTAAAATGAAATTCATATAAATATCAAAAAGAATGTAAGAGTTGTTTTAAAAGGCCTAAATCTTATCTTTATATGATATAGTTTATCAGCATTTTCCTAAATTTATACTAAAAATTTCTATCTTGCAACAACAAAAAATAGTGTAATTAAAACAAAGAAAGACTCTTTATATAATCTTGAAGATGCATGTGAAAGCATCAGTGGAGGTCTTGAAAGCCTCCTAATAGCCATAATCCTACCCGCGTGGTTGTGATTGCCATAGTGATTTCAGTGTCGTTCTTCTGATTCAGAAATGTGAAGTTCCATGACTGAACTAAACATGTCAAGAAATAATTAAACGGAATGATGCCCCCTCAGTCAGAGGATGCTAGTACCAATTGAAAACAAACACATATTTGAATTCCAAATTTTTAAAATAAATATGATTTTTAAAGTTAGATATGGTGGATTCCATTGATTTTGAAATATTTTACCTTTAGTAGCAAAACTGTTTCCAAAGTAATTCTTATATGGAATATATAAATATAAGAATTATTTAAACATTTAAAATACAACAAAACAGAATTTCTTTCTCTGATTAAGGGCTACAGATGTGCAGTACCAGCTGCAAGCCTCCTCCTTCCCATACTCCTCCTCCCTAGTGGCTGCCTAGAGAGCACTTCCATACAAACTCCAGGGTTCGTACGACTGTTTTGAAATTGTCAACTTACAACATTACTCAGCAAAAAACATGAAACTATGCTTTGACAGCTAAATATGAATAAATATCTTTATCTACTGATAGTATTCAACACACAAAGTATAATTAATATATCTCCATAATATATAATGAGAAAAAAACATTACACGGGTGCTCAAATATTACAGTGCAAAGCAATTGTGTCGAAAATGATTATATCTGATGCTCACCTTCAAATATTCTGTCAGATTATTCTCATGTAGTTAGACAATCATTTGAGTAATATTAAATTTTAGTAAATTTTGAAGAACAACAATCACCTAGGCCTCACCTGTAGATCCTCGTCAAGTAATAAAACACTCGATTAAAATGATAACTTTCTCACTTGTTCCAGGAGAAGTCTATTACCACGTACCACTTCTTAAATGTGTATTAAAAAAGAATTGAAAGTGGTAATAACTCTAAGTAGGAAAGGAGTAAGAATAAATGATTCTAAGACTCAAAAGATATATCATGTACAGGTACAAAATAACTATGTTGACTATGACCATTATGTATACAATGTACCAATACATGTTCTTGGTGAAAATAAAAATTAAAAAAAGAGAAACACATATATAGTATATACATGTGTCACTGAATATCAAGCTGATAGAAGAGAATGCAAAGCTCAAACTCATTAACCTCAGTTAGTCTGGCTGAGTTTCTGTCAAATATTACCACTCGAAGAATGATGCCTTATTATGTGATTAAATGTCAGGGTAAATAATTTCAGACTTTGATATTACAGATTTGAAAGACTTCTATATTTAATAGATTGTTTCCATAGTAAAAAAATAATTGATTAGACTGCAAAATCATAAACCCATATTAAAAATTGCAGAAACACTAATAGAAATAATGGAGATATGCACATAAATAAGTAAAATTTAGCTGATAGTTTTACAAATTTCAAAATGGAATGAATATATATATACACATATAAATACAGAGTCCACCAAAAAGAATATATCAGGAAAAGAAAAACATGCATAAATATGTTAGTACTAAATTTGAGACACTGTGAGATTCGTACAAGTTACCTTTGTCCTCTACAATTACAAGAGGTGCTCAAAGTGGTGACCATTAGCTTCCAGACGTTTATTTGTATAGGGAACTGTGGAAGTGTGTATACAAGTTTTTGGTAGACTCTGTATGCATATATACATATACACATTCATAAGAATATATATGTCTATACCTCTGACACAAATATGGGCAAATAGTCCCTTTTGAATTCTCCAGTAGGGAATAAAAATTGGCCTTATCTTGACAAATAATGTGAAGCATCACTCCTTAATACCTTATATAAGTATGTAAAATTGAGGGAAATTACCAGATAAGCTAAAAATGTGTATTGTAGGATAAGACATTTTTCATAACCTTCTTCAATACTACACTGCATTTTAATGCTTAAGATCATAACAAATTGAGTCTTACAAAATGGTAGGGAGAGACTGAGGACAGTTAAAGGGTTTCACTTGACCTTTCCTTCCTGACGTTTATCATGTGAGCTATTAACCTCCTTGTTCTTGTCATTCCCTCAGAATCAGAGTCCCCAAGGACAGGAACTGTAACAGGACTCAGAGTGACTCCAGACCAGTTCTCCGTGTACTTTTCTGTAAATGGCCTGCTAGTAAATATTTTCTGCCTTGCAAGCCAGGTTTCTGTGGCAACCACACAATTCTAACATTATAGCAAAAAAATCAGCTATAGGCAATACATAAACAAATGAGTATGGCTGTGGTTCAATAGCACTACATTTATGTATATTGAATTTGGATTTTATATAGTTTTCTTCTATCATGAAATACTGTTCTTTTGAATTTCTTTTAACCTTCTAAGAATAAAGGTGTTATGTTTAATTCAAGACCCCTACAAAAACAGACAGTAGGCTGGAATTGGCTCATAGTTAAAGCTTGTAGGTTCCTGCCGAAGACTACGTTAATTTAGTAATTGTAACGGTGGCGATCCACGGAGGGCTGCCAAGGCCATTGCTGTGCTCCTACAGAGACAGCCAGGTATTAGTTCCCAGAAGCATGAAAGTGAGAATTTGTATTTTTCTCTGTTTCTTGTAGGGAATTGTATTAGTCAAACTTGCATTACCATAAGGAAGTATATAAGGAGTTACTTTACAGGAAAGTGTTCATTTAGCTCAGTTTTTGAGGGTTCAAGGTAAATGGCATGTACATCAGCTGCTTTCTGATGCATGTCAGGCAGTAATGGTGGAAGAGCCATCAGAACAAGCATCGTATCTTCAGCAAGGAGGCAAGGAGAGCTGGGGTGGCGTCAGGCTTGCTCTCTCTATCTCTAACGACACTGAGAGAATGCAAGGAAGGGTGGAGAATGCCTTCCTGAATGTCCCCAGTGGCTAAGGAACTCCCACTAGGCCCCACCTCCTAAGGGTTTCAGAGTCACCACGCTGGGGACCAAGATTTCAGTCACAAGGGATGTTTAGTGGACACTCTAACCACAGCAGGCATAAAGAAAAATTCTGTTGACTTCTGAAATACACTTGAGAAATAAAAGGAAAACTTATTGAGATGATGATAAATAAAAAGTCCTCATTATTTTAAAATAAAGTAAATGAGCATGTATATATATAAAGTCAAGCAAAGGTAACTCGTAACTAATATAGAGTTATAAGTGCTCCTTCTTCGTTGCAATTATGCAAATTGTTACTTGAAAATGGCACACAGACTTTGGCATATGTCTTCTGAAACACGTGCTATGATCTGCTAATCAAATCTATTTTCTTAAGAAATATATTTTTCTAGGTCCAAGTTTCTTACTTAGTAGTTGCAGATTCCATACAGGAAATAGTAGTTTGCCTATACAAAGATATTCATCACAGCCTTTTCCATAGTAGCTATAAATTGGAAATATTCTTAATTTACAAAAAGTAAGGAATTGGAATAACTAGACAAACATTAAAAATAGGGCTGGAATCCTTAAGTTATTATAAAAAATATCATCTTTGGAAAATATTCACCGATTTCTAATTACTGCAGAACGGCAGAGTAGCAGAACCTGAAAGCCTTCTGCTTGGGACACCTAGAAATCCCAGATGAAATACGTCTTTATAATTCTTTTAAACATAAAATACAGTTAACAAGAAAGACGTTTGTGCTCCAAAATCAAACACAGTACTGAAAACAGAACAATAAATATTTGTGTTGATATCATATCTGCCTGGGAGAGCATTCATTGATCTTGCTACCTAATGGTCTAGATGTTAGCACCAAATGCCTGGAATAGAAGAGAAAGAAATGAAATGACTACATTCTTACAACCCGTAAAAATTTCTAACAATAATGCAAGTTAACGTTCTTCCATACCAAAAGCCATTCTGACAGACTGTGTGGATTACAAGACTCCATCAATGATACTCCAGAAATTCTTCAAGGTTCTCACTCTTCTGGACTTTGTACTACATTCATTACCCTGGCTTTGCCTATGTAATGACTAAATATATTCTCCTTCTTCAACTCTATACGAGTCTATATAGTGTAAACCCACCAGCATCTATTATAGCCCTCAATATCTTCAGCTTTCAGTATAAAATTCATAGTTTTTCCTAAAAACTGATATTTTGGACTCATAGTACTCTAAGCTGATTTAGAAATATTGTGCAACTTCTTCAGAATTGTCTCAAACTACATGAAGGGGGAGATGCCTTAAATCTTCATAGTATCCAGTGCTGACTTATTCCTCAGTATTGAACGCCCCTAAAATGTTGCTGCTGACGAGTTCTAAGAAAGGCTTCTCACCTGCCTTTGCATGTTTTTTAAAAATATAAAATAGAATCGACTTGACTTACAAAAATGGACTAATAATTAATTTGGAAATGTTCACAAAGCATTAAATACCTGATAATTATAAGATGAAAAGGGTCTAATAGTCTCAAATTATCTGCCATGATTTGTCCTTATGAAACTCCTACAATGATAGGTTTTCACAAAGCTTCTCTTTGTTATTGCCAAAAGCTGGAGCACAGAATTATAGAGCAATTCTAACTTGATAAAGGATGTTTTCCTCCATCGAAGTAGATTCTATTAATGAAATAAATATGTGTTTTGCTAGTTATATTTCTTGATGAAGTATCATGCATCATTAAACAATCAAACTAATAATAATTAACTGAAATTTCCTCATCAGAAAATATTCAGAAACTTCAAATATATTAATTGAAATTTAAATATGTAGTGGGTGTACGAAGGAAGCTAGAAATTATGTTTGTAACAATTGTTTCTATGTCTGTCTTTGGTTTTTTGTTAGTTTAATTAGGATGATGATTATGGATTCAAAATCGCCCAGAGTTCGTAACAGAGTGTTAAAACATTGATCTACACAGCAATGGCAGTGTCATTCATCACAAATATCTTTATTCTATCTCAGAGTCCTCCTCCCTATTGCACATCTGGTCAGGTTCCTTTCATCATTTTGTCAACTCACAATAACATAGTATCTATCTCCACCTCAAGACCTGATTGTCTGTCTATTGAAAATCTTGATACGATTGTCAGTGAGTTCCTAGTTACTAAATTAAAACAATATTATAAGGTCCCTATATTTGCTGGCTTTTCTATAGCATTTGTTATTTTGGGGCCTTTGTCATGAATTACTTACTTCTTCTTTGTTTGGAAATCATGTTTAGATTTTTCTTCTATTTCCAATCCGTTGGTCTCTGTGGTCTTGGAACCGTGCGCTCCCTTTCTATAACTTCTTGTGTTGTAGTGTCTCCTTAGGATTATCTCTTTAAATTTCTCCGTTTATGTTTTACATATTATCTCTGGGAAATCTTCTATTGTCATGGTTTTTGGATACCAGCTATTTCCCAATAACTTCAAAATCTCTGTCCTGTCTTTATCTCCAAGAATCCAAAATACAACTGCTTTGTAATAACTAAGATAAGAAAACTGTACATTATTAATTTAGATAATCCAAATATACATATATAGGTATACAGATACATATACATACATATATACTTTGAGAGATTAAAGTTCCTATACATTTCTTAAAAATTCAAAACATATTTGAAAAGAGAAAAAAAATGATGTTATACTTTTGCAACATGAGTCTTTTAGCTGCATACCATTTTTTATTTTTATTTTTTAATTTTCAGCAATTTTCTAGAATGGACACTGATATCACAAAGGATAAGTTGAAATAACTTTTGCTCAAGGAATATCAAGCAACACTAATTTAAGAACATGACATTACGATAGCACAATCTTAAGATGGTTAGTTTTGAGAACGTTTTGTTGTTTCTAATCTGATGAAGTGATTTGGTACTTTGGCAACCACAAGAAAGCTACAACTTTAGGTCTGTTATTTTCTACGTTGCAAGTCTATTCTGTCTTTTAGCGAATGCCATCATTTTTCCATAACTTGTTTTATTTCATTTTACAATATTTTCATGAGCTATTGCTCTGCCAATTTTTAGCTATGTAAACTTGATAAATTCCGTAGCTTCCTTCTGGCTCAGTTACCTCATTTGTCAAACAGAGATGATAATATCACATGTCTTATATGGTTGTAGTGAATATTAAATGAATTTTGTGCTATGCAAGTAATTTCTAGCATTATATCTTATTATAATTATTATATCTTAAGCAGATACAATTTTATAATTTTTAAATAACCATAGTTATATATTCTGCTGTTTAATCAATACTTACTTTAATATTTTACCTTGAATTGAACCATTACAAAATTCTCACCAATGTAACTAATATTGAGATTTTACTATTTCTTTACTCAATAATGTTGTGTTGAGCCCTGAGGAACCATACACTATTACAATAAAACAAATATAATGTTATTTTCCACATAAAATGCCCATGATTTATAATTAATATTTTATTTTCCCTGTAATCCTTACAAAAAATGGTTCCATTAATACTGAAGAGAAGAACCTATTTTTAAAATCTAATAAAAATTAAACCTTTTTTTTTTAATTTGGAAGAGACCAGAATAATGCTATGGATTAAATAGAAAGATATTCAAGACATATTTTTGTAGTGAA
>PVJO010028304.1:0-18347 GCA_004026905.1 Hystrix cristata
ATGTGAGAGATTATATGAATAATTCCCAATGCTATACCATTTTTTGCAATCCTGGCATAAATTCTATTTTATTGTTATGGGTTAATCTTTTAATAGTCTGTCGAGTTGTATTTCTGGTATTTAGGATTATCATACCTTTTTATCATACCTTTTTTTCCTTTTTTCTTTTTTCTTTTTTTTTTTTTTTGGTGCTGGGGATCGAACTTGGCGCCTTGTATTTGCAAGGCAAACATTTTAACCACTGAGCTAAATCCCCAGCCTATTGTACCTATTTTCAAATAGGAGGAGGAGTTATACTTTTTTTTCTCCCCACTATTTGTCAGATTTTGGCATCCCAGTTAGGATAGTTTCTTAGCAAATCAGATTGCTCTTCATCTTTATTCATGTAGAAGAACAGTTCATGTGACAAAAATTAGCAATTTCTTGAAAGTTAAATTCAATATCTGGACCTGGAGTCTTTTGTGGAGGTTAACATTTGGTGACGTTTTCATCCTTTAACTTTTGCTTTGATTGTTGGTCTTAAAAATTCCTGTAAAGTAAAATTTGGTAATTTATATTTTCTCACAGAAAATAATACATGTCATTGAGCTCTTCACATTCGCTGGTATCTGTTTCTTTTTGTCATTTAAACTTTTATCTTTTTTTGATACTTACGAGAGATTTGACAGTCTTGATTTTCCCTAAATAACAACCTCACATGTATTTATTATTGTTCTTGTTTTACTGTTTTTAAATTTATTGAGCTCTTGTTTCTCTTGGAATGATCTCATGTTTCCAATCCGCGTTCGTGTTCCCTCTTGCAAGGCTGGTTGTGAAAGTTTGGCTCGCAGTTTGATCTGTGCTGTTTTGCTGTCGAGTTTTGATGTTTCTGGATTACTCTGTGAGTAGGTGCTAGAGGGTGAGTTTTCGGTTCTTTCTCTCGCTGATGTTTCCAGGCCTCTAGAACAGCTCTGGGCAGGCAGCGCGGGTGCAGTGAAGCAATGAAAGAATGAATCTGGGGAAAGGGCGAGAAGCTGCCGCAGTGTCCTTTCCAGGGAAGACCTCATGGGAGCCGGAGGAGGGGGAGCCAGCTCACAAGTTTATCTGAAAGAAGGAACGTTTGCTAAGGCCGCTGCTCTGTTCACCCACACGGCTACCCACACAGCGCAGAGGCGCAGAGGCGGTGGCTTCTTGGGTGGCTTCTCTAGGGAAGGGTCACCCTTTCTGTGCTCCCTTTGCCCACCCTGTGACCTCAGGGGCGGGGCATCTTCTGGTCACAGATGCGATTTGCTGCAGCATGAGGGTGGCGGCAGAAGCGACCACTAGGACTGGCCATGAGTCAGCAGGAAGGAAGAGGTGAAGAGAGAAGGGATCCTGGGGGAAGGGTTGAGGCAAGAAGATGGTTATTTTGATGAAAATGACTTTGGGTAAGGTTGAATTTCTAGTCATGGGGAGTTCTGAGCTTGAGCCTTGAATGTCTGAGCATGGTTACGGAGAGTGGGGGTATCTGTGCCTCAGACTGTGCCTTAGAAATGGGGGAGGCCCTCTGGGCTGGATGGAGAGGTGCCCCAAAGAAGAACATCTACCTCCATCTCATCTTTTCCCAGGATTGTCAGGTGAAATGCAGGGTAGGGTGTGCAGTTAACTTAGGGTTTCAGCTGAACAGCAAGTAGTTGTTTGACAAGATGTGTCCTGTGGATTTGGGACCAATCGATTTACCCAGTTCTGAGATGGGCCCCTCCCAGGCCTGGGAGCACTTCTCAGTGTGGAGGCAGCAAAGCACTTCCGCCAACCTATCCCAGTCCTAGGATATTCCCAGCCAGGGGGAGAAAGCAAGACCCCTCAGCCCTAACCTGTCTTGCTCCTTAATGTGACTGTGGGCTAAGCAAGCTCACTGCCTCCCCCTCCACTGCTAATGGAAAGTTTCACAGGCTCTGCTGGACACAGGCGAGTGAGAGGTATACTTGCCTTCTGGCCCCTCCCAGTGGGTCAGAGGAAGTGAGGTAAGGGCCCAGGAAGCAGCATTCAGGCAGGCTGGTGGGCTTTTATAAATGGAGAACAAGTGGCTCAGCCAGAAGGATAGATGGGAGTGACATGGGGGATGTGGTCATGCAGGAGATGACCAAGAGCCAAGGACAGTAAGCCGATGTCATGGGGGTGGTGGTGAAGCTGGAAAAGCGAGAGAGCCCTCCTCCTAGGTGCTTCCTCAGTGTCCTCTGCTTGCAGGGACTTTGCAAAAGCCGAAGGACAAACTCCAAGTTTCTGGACAAGAAAGTAAGCTTTGGGAAGCAAGTGTCGCGAGGGAGATAACCTCTAGGTATTGTCATGAAGTTCATCTTACCCTTAGATTGGCCTCATTTATTTCTGGCAGAAGGTTAAAAACTATACAAATAATTTTAATGGACATGATTATGTTCTCATCACAAAATAATGCAGCACACTTCCTTAATTACTCATAAATGATCACTGTGTGAACAGCTATTAATTAGTGAATAGCTTTGAAAAAAAATTTCCATAGATTTGAGAAGCACTGTTAATAACCCATTACAATATGTCTAGGGGTCAAATCACCATGCCATGTCAAAGCATAGATTTATGATTCTGTTTTTAATCATTTCAAAATAATTAAGAATGTGCTGTGCATCTGACTGGGCAGATTTGAGGTACAAAAACCATACATCTGCATTAGGAAGGAAACGGATCATTTCCGGCCAAAATGGAGATCAAAGCTCTTTCAACATCCATTTGGCAAGAGCATGCACATTTTATAGCTTCTTAAAAGTAGAAGTGATTTTAGATAAATGACGTTCAGCTTTTCTTTCCCTTTCCCCACGGCCGCCTTCTCACGAGCCTAGAGAGGGAAATCACAAGCTGTCAAGAACTTCTGACCTTGACTTGGAATTTTGGGGCCCCGCATCTGTTCTTCCTCCCAGTGTGGGTGGGGGTCTCTCCATATTAGTCTCTGCCTCTCTTCAGAGTGGGTCTGGGGGAAGTGACCCTGCTCTTTCCTCTAAGGGACACCCTCACCTTTTTTTTTTGTGGGGAGTTGTGCTGGAGTCCCCTTCAGCCAGCAGCCTTCTTGCCTCCCTGGAGCTCGGAGTGTCAGGGCACATTGAGGTCCCCCTCCAGGCAGCCGTGGAGTCCCTGTCGAGGAGGAGGAAGAGGGCTAATGGTGATGAGTGTCTGTGTGATCCAGTCCATGGGCACTCTGTGCGCATACTCGCAGCTCTCTTGGGGAGCAGATGTTGTCATCTTTGTCTCCCAGTGAGGAAGCTGGAGCTCAGAAAGGTGAGGGACTCCTCGAGCTTGGGAAGGAAGCCCGAGCTTGGTGTGTACCTTTAGGTCCCACATGCCACGTGCTATCTGACAGCTGACCCTTGGAGGACATCCACACAGGCCTGAACGCCTCGTATGGGGGGCACTTGCTACCATGTGATCTGCCACGTTCAGAATGAGTAATACATTGTGTATTTTTAAAACTGAAAAGTGCATATAGAGTAGCAGATTCTTCCCATGTCCCTGCTAATCTTGCTCCTCAGAGGAAATCACTTTCAGCAGTTGGGTGTATATCATTCCAAATATCCTCCTATGTGTATGTAAACGTAATTTTTTTAGTGTAAGTAGGGTCGTACATACTGTTCTATGATGAGCTTTTCACTCAGCAACCAATTACGGATATCCTTTTAGACACGTGCATGCACCCCCCTTATCCAATCCATCTGTTATCACTGATGTATCTATCATGTATCTACAGTATTTTGAGTTATCTGTCCAGTTGGTTCTATCTTTAAAATAATCCTCGGAATAGATCTCGCCCCCTCTCCCCACTTCTCCCATCTCTTGTTTGGATTCTGTCACAGTCCCCTCGGTGGGACCTTGGTCTGCCCTGGTGCTCCCCTGTGCCTCATTCCGAGCTCAGCACAAGCAGTGGGCCTTTGAAGATGCAAGGTGGGTCATGTGCCTCTGGCTCCTGGGCGTGCAGGCCGTGGCCCTCTCACGGCTGGGAAGGCCCACGTGTCCACCCCTCTGGCCGTTCTTCTTTCCTTCTTGCTCTCATGTTGACTGCTCCGGTCCTGCCACACTGGCGTCCTTGCTGTTCTTCGAATTGCCAGGCAGCCGCTGCTTCAAGGCCTCGTGTTTCCTGTCGGCGCTGCTCACAATGCTTTTTCTGGAAAGCCACGCGCTCCCTCTTTCTGCTGCTCAGAGTTTTGCTCACATGTCAGTGGAAGCCCTTACCACCGTGCTGTAGGTGGATGTGGTTTCTTAGGATGATGTTTCAAAATCATGTGTGCGTACATCCCAAGTCAAAGCCAGAGTTCTGTTTACTGAGTAACCAATCAAAGCATTCAAATTAAATGAGGAAAAAGATAAATATGCTCAATCGGTCTGTGTTTACATGTGCCTGCCCGGTGATGATGGACGGAGACCCTAATGGTCCCTGACTGTCCGGAGAACCAGGCTTCTGACAAGATGGATGGGGATGGGGCGGGAGAGAGGATGGTGTTTGAATGAAACACGTTGATGGGGAGTACTATGAAGAGATGAGGCCCAGGATGTGACCCTGTGTGGCCCAAATGGAGTAGAGGAGGACACAAGGATGTAGTGGTGAAGGAGTGCAGGTCGGAGTACACGAGGGTCATCCAAGTGGCTGTTGTCACCTAAGAGTTGGGGGTGGAGGGAAAGATGGGCTCCAGATACCCGGGCCTTAGATGAAAGGGCTGCCGATCTTTGGAGGACACAGGTATTTGAGGACAGGTCCTGGGGGGGTGGTTCTCCATGGAAAGTCAGATTTCATTCAGGAAGAAAAGGCTTCTAGGGAGAAGCTGGTGAGGGGGGGAGCTTCTCAAATATGGGACAGAGGTGAAGACCTTTGTCCTAGAGTGCTACAAATACTAAAATTCCAGCCGGGTGTGGTGGCACAGGCCTCTCATCCCAGCACCGGAGGCTGGGCAGAAGGACTGTGGCAAGTCTGAGGCCAGCCTGGGCTGTGTAGTGAGTTCAGGACCAGGCTAAACTACGTAGAGAGATCCTATCTCAAAAAAAAAAAAAATCAAAATTGCTAATTAAAAACCATGAACATCCTTAATAGTATATTTCTAGCATTTTGTACTTATTTTTCTTCACGGTTTACCAGTTTATGTTTAATCGGCATCTGATTGAAGCCAAACAAATCGCAGCTTTCCTTTTACACACTTAATCATACTGGCGTCTCGGTCAGTGTGCCATCTCCCGGCTCCGAGTGAACACACCTTTGGCTCTACTCTGTCCCCTCTTTCCACGAGCCCCGCTGGGGACCTGGATGCAGGACCGTTTCTGGTGGCCTCCCTTGGTGTAGGAGTTGACAGCATCACAGAGAACATTGCGATGTGGACATAAACGAGACTCCCAGAGAGGGTTATCTGACCTCCCGAGAGAGTTCTTCACATTCCCTTCTTACTCATAGTTCTGGAGCAACCCAGTTTACTCAGAGAGTGGATGGGAGCAGCCTGCGACAGCGTTCAGCAGGTTGCCTGGTGCGTAGTAGGTGGTTTTCTGTGTTGGTCAGAGGCTCCCTCTGGGGCGGAGGGTCCGGCTGCTCGCTCAGCCTTCTCCTCTCTGGTGGCGGGGCGTCTATCAGAGCTGTTGCTGTCGCCGACCACAGTGCTCACGCAAGGCCGTGAGTCACAGCGTGAGAACTGCTCACAATTGCCTTATATGTGCTTTTAGTTCTCAAATTTAAAACCTCTTACTGCTGGGAACAGATGTTAAATTCAGGACGCTTGTCAATTGTTGGCGCTACACACAAAAGAGATGCTTAAAATTAGAAGCCTGAATGAATTTTAAGTACAGTGATCACAATGGTTGAGAGGAAAGTAATTGAAACGGTAAACAGCTTATTGTGGGAGAAGGGAATAAGTAACAGGAAGAAAAGCTGAACTTGAATTTGAAGGCTCATGATCTGGAGGTATAATAGGGATTCTCTAATGATTAAATTCATTAATACTTAATTGTAATAGAAACTCTCTGGGTATACTTAAGGAACACTAATACCAAATAAGTTCATTCGTAATTTAGATAATTATAAGAAAAGCACAGTATTGTATTGGGTACCTGTTATGTATTGGGGCCCTATCATGTGCCAAGTATTGGACTTGAACCTTTGTATATCTGACTGATGTTTACATCTTTGGTTATTCTCCAAGGCCAGGAAGAATTGCTAGCTTTGCCCAATTTAAAAAATTGTGATAAAATTATATGACGTGGAATTTTCCATTTGAGATGTTTTTTGAGGGGAAGGGTCTCACTGTGCTGCCCAGGCTGGTCTCAAACCTGTCTCACCCTCCTGAGTAGCTGGGACTACAGGCAGGCACCACTGTGCCCTGCTGAGACAGACTTTTGTTCTGCTTTTTTTGAGACAGGGTCTCATTGTGTAGTCCAGGCTAGCCTTGAGCTGTGTAGCCCAGGCTGGCCTCAAACTTCTGATCCTTCTGCCTCAGCCTGCCGAGTGCTGGGATGGGCATTCACCACCACACCTGGCTTGAGACAGACATTTCCAGAATTCAGAATTTCCAGAATTCAGTGACATTAAGTACTTTCATAATGTGCACCTCTCACCGCTATCCATCTCTGGAGGTTTTCGCTATCCCAAACAGAAATGCTGTACCAATGAAACAATGTTTCCACGTTCTTATTCCTGCTCCCCTGTAGCCTCTATTATCCTTTCTGTTTCTGTAAATATGCCTTTTCCAACTTTTTTAGGGCTAGTGTCACCTCTGCCTCTTGCCTTGCTCCAGAACCTCTCGCCATGAGCAGGTCAGCTGTTCACACTGTGACTCCTTGTGGAATGCAGCAGCAAGCGGGTGGCCTGAGACACCTCTGGGTCTGCTGGGGGCATAGACAATTGTCAGCAGAAAAGGCTGGTCCTCAGCCACTGGGGAGGTTGACCTGCCTCCCCTGCAGAGGCCACATGCAAGCTGCCTGCTCTGCTTGTCATCCTGTCAGGCTCGGAGGGAGACACCCAACGGTGGTCGCATCCCTCACATGGTGCAGGCCAGTTGCGTGACTGTTTCATTCTTTGACTGAGCCCCAGTTCGTGCCGGGCTTCCTGACTTCCAGGCCTTTGGACGTGTTGGTCCTTTTTCCAGGAACACTGACCCTCCACTGTCTCTCTTCTTTGAAGAGCTAACTGCCCATGCTCTTCAAATCTCAGCTTAGAAGTTCCTCCAGAAAGCTTTCCCTGAACCTATCGGGTCACCCATCCTCTGCTGGGTCTGAGTGTCCTGTGTGTCTTGCTCATAGCTCTGGTCACACTGGGCTGCCTGACTGCCCGCTTGTTGCTGACTGCAGCAACCCCAACATTTGCACTGTGCCTGGCACTGAGTTGATATTTGGTAGGTAAGTGTGGGATGAGCCCCCTCCACAGCCCCAGTGTCCTAGACAGAATCACAGTGTGCTACTCCTTTCCCACCTGCTTTGACTGGCATGCACCTTGTGTTTCCCCTGGTATCTGTGCTCAGAGGGCTATCTAAACACAAGGACTACTCAGAGTGGGCATGTATGGAGGGTGGTTATGCTAATCAGCTTTCTGTTGCTGTGACAAAATACATCAGAGTAACAACTTTAAAGGGGAAAAGTTTATTTTGCCTCATGGTTTCAGAGGGCTCAGTTGGTGGGCAGCTGGATCCTTTGCTTTTAGGCTCTTGGTGAGGCAGAAACATCATGGTGGAAGGGCATGGTGGAGGAAAGCAGCTCGCTTCATGAAGCAGAGAGAGCGAGGGAGAGAGCGTGTACTATTGGTCTTCCTCTTCTGCTTTTAGTCCTCCAGCTTCCCACTCTATTGGATGGTGCCACCCACATTCAGGACATGTCTCCCCCTCAGTTTCCTGTCCCACGTGCCACTTATCTCTGGAAACACTCAGAGACACACCTTGTTGTGCTGTCCAGGAGTTTCTCAACCCAATCAAGTTGACAAGCAAGATTAACCATGACAGTGGCAGAGAAGGGACAGATGGGAGGCTGCAGCCACAAGAGACTCTACCTGCAGCCTCAGCTGTGGATGGTCCTGCTCGGAGACTGTGCTTTCATTGCTGGCGGGTGGTGGGGGGTGCATTGCATTGTATCAACATGGGTCTATACTGAAATTTCACTGAGCTCAGGTCAAGACTCAGTTTGCCTGTTTGCTGCTGAGATTTGTTCCCCAAACGGGAATTCCTAGCTGCACATGTGAACTGTGAACATCACCGTCCAGCTTGCTTCCTGTCGCTGGTAGACTGTGAACAAAGTGAATTTTGATTTTCCTATACCTGCAAGTGTTATTTTAGTTGGAAATGAACCAGAGATACCCTATTTCTGCCTTGTTCTCTGCTCTGTGTGGGGGTGAGATAACAATTATGTAAATACTGTCAGGGCTGGATCTTGCATAAGGAAGTTCATGAGAAGAACCAAGGAGTGTTAGCTCTTCTGGGAAAGTCCTTAGCAACATGGTCAGAGTTCAGATCTTTGGGCTCACCGTGAAAGAAGTGCAGCCAGTAGAATCCATCACGTTACCAGTGGAGTCACGTCTGACTTAGCGTCATAGCCTTCATGGCTACTGTCATTTAATGAGTCCTTTTGCATGAGTGGATCTAAGCGGTGTCTACGTGTTTAACAGTCAGAGATTAAGACAGAGCTAGATTTAAAACCAGGCTCTGGTGCTTGCTTCGGCAGCACATATACTAAAATTGGAACAATACAGAGATTAATATGGCCCCTGCGCAAGGCTGACACGCAAATTCGTGAAGCGTTCCATATTTTTCTAGAATATCAACATATTTGGTTTTATATATAATGATGTTTATACTAAAATACTTTCTTGGCATACTATGTAAGCCATGTTTCAATTAAACTACCATATATTGGTAAAAAAAAAAACCAAAAAACAACAAAAAAAAAAACCAAAAAAAAACCAGGCTCTGACACTTCTCAGATCTGTGACATTGGACATATCGCTTAGCCCCTTTGGGCCACAGCTTTCTCTGCTGTAGATCAAGCATAACAGTCGCAGCCTCCTGGGTTGTGGAAATACAGTGAGGTAAAGCAAGTGCTCATTACTAGGCCTGGCATAGCACAAATGCTAACTATAGGGCGGGTGCAGTTTTAGTTCAATTATTATTTAGAATTGCTGGCTGCACACTGAACTTAGACTGCAGCGTCTCGTGTGCTACCAGACAGATTCTGGTCTTTATATTCTCTCTTCTTCCTAGAGTAGAATCATCAGCGATTCTGAGTCTGAGACTAACTTATTCTGGTACCCAACAAAAAGTCTGGGAGGGTGTTCCAGCCAGCTGTGTGCCTCCTTGCTTGAGGGAGACTCTCTCCTGTCCAGGCTACGCCTATACTCTGAGCGTGAAAGAAAGGTAAATGTTTGATGGGGTTCAGGGCTCTCCAGGTGGTTGGGGTGAGGAAGAAGGACCTCCTCAGGGCAAGTCTGGGTGATGCCGTATCGCCTGTGTGCTTCCGAGCAGGAGAAGCCCGCTTGTGCTGTGCGCCCACACTGTATACGTGTGCACTCACACGTTTCAGCCAAGGAGGTCTTGCTGTGCCTGGTGGGGGTCTGGGATTGGCCCAGCTGTCTAATGTTAGCTAAAGCTGCTGCTGTGACAGATGTTCTTTTGCTTAGAGATTCATTTTGGGGTATTTAGTACAAAAAACTGAGATAAGCAGATAGTGCTGAAGATTCATACTCTACATTACACCCTCTTTATTAGCAATCTAGTTTAATGGGCAGATAATCCGGAGTCCTGGAGATAGTCATCTGCTACCAACTGAACACATTTTATTAGACAATGGTGTAAGAAATGGCGGGGCCTCAGTCCCAGGAGGTCCGAAGTTGTTCTCAGAGCGTCTTGAATCTAGCAAAAGTTCTTTTTTAGTGTCTAAATTCCCCTCTGCTCGTCATTCTATCTAAAGGCTGCTGGTTTTTATGGCACACATACAAGATCACGGGTGAGGAGGGGTGCAGGGAAAAAAACCATTCCCGGAAGTTAGGCACTATTGCTTGTTTGCTTTGAGACCTTGTTACCTTTCTGGCTCACCTTATGGCCGTGCGAGCAGTTTTTATGGTACTTGGCATCCAGTGCTCCCTCACAGCCATGGGAAGCAGAGAATGGGAGGTCAGCTCAGCAGTATGTCAGTGAGAGGCCCAGCCCCTCTGGGGCTAGGAGATTGTCAAGGGAAGATTGTAGAGTTAATCAAACTCCCCCTAGTTCTACCTTCTGGGGTCTCACTGTGTCTCACTGGGATTTTGTTCTTAGGAAGTTGTGGAGAAATCTGGGGGTGGCTGGCAAATGCAGCTGGAGTACCCACCATTCTCATGAACTTATTCCCTCCTCAGGTCACCAGAACCTGATTTGCTGGTTCACTGTTACACATCTGGAATATCGTTTCTTTTCCAAAGCTTCAGGTAGCTGGTTTTCTTAAAACAAGTGAGAAAAAGTTAATTAAAATGAGCCAAAGTAGAAAAAATATTGAACAGTAAGATCTTGTCTAGTTTATCTAGCTTTACAAAACCTTATTTACCTTGAATAACATTTCCACATTTCTTCTCATTTTTCCTGTGTATTCATATATCAAATCAACATGCTATGACTTGCTCTAGTAAAGTAGAACCGAAGGTCAAGAATCCAATCACCTGGTAGCCACAGGGACACTTTTTTGTGTAACACTTGACTGGTTAACAGATGGAATTTGGGTTATGGAATCTATCAGAGCCCACAGTGGTCTTCACCATAACTCTCTCAACAGAAGCATAGCCGCTCATCTGTGAAGCCCCTGTTTACCTTCACCGGTTCCCGCAGGCATATTCCAAGACTTTAGGAGCTGGTGGGAGCTGTGTACATCTGGCTTTCCACTCCTCTGTGTCAGAACTTCCTTCCTTGTATCAAGAGTCAGTTCTAGTCTTTAGCGTGAGATGTGAGCTTAGCAAGGTAGTGCAGGCTCCTTGTAGGTCACCTTTGCCTGGCCTGGAAAGAAACTTTACCCTCTCCTGGCTTTCCCCTCTCCCCTGGACCCAAGCCGATAGATGTATGCAGCTTCTCGTGTAGGATTTGCAAAGGCGCCAGAAGAATCCCCTGTTGCTTAGAAACTCTGCCTGTACCAATTTGCATTTGTGTTTAGCATCGTGGAGCTCCACCCTTTATGTGCTGAGGTGGCCTTCCCTCCCTCCCACCCTGGGTGTTTTTGTGCAGCTGTGACCACAGCATCTGTGGTTACTGTTGACCTTCTTCTAAGGTCAGGGCTGGGCCCTGGGGCCAGAGAGGTGGAGGCTCCAAAGCCATCCAGGCCTGGGAGCTTCATTCGATGTGACACTGTCCCTCTGCCTCAGAGTGATGCAGCCCTTGCCAGGCTCGTGATGAAGGACTCAGTCAGTAGGGTGAAGAGGTTTGCTGAGGCCCTGCAGTGTGAACCGCTTCACTTGGGCCCTGTGAGTCTGTAAATCTCGGGATTATGAGACTCAAAAGAAAAGCAACAGATTTGTCTGTTTGAGAAGTGGGTATGGGGGCATCAATTGGGTTTCCAGATTCTCTACGGAGTCTGTCCATATTTTTTCTCCACTCAGCTGGTCCACGTTCCTGGCAAACCCTAATCCCAGAGAAGGGAGGGTGATAGCTTGGCAGAGGCAGGGTGCTGCAGAGGCTGAGCCGCCACTCCTGTTTGCCTCCTGCCTTTCCTGTGCTAGTACTTCCCAGTCTCCCTGAAGACGGGCATAGGGGCTGGCCCTCTCCTCCCCGGATCCTGGCTGCCTGTCAGCCCGTATTGCTGTCTGGAAGACCCTCTTGAGCTTCTGCGGCTTCAAAAGAGGCTTCAGGCCCACCTGTTCTCCTGCGTGGCCCCATTTTGTTCTCTTGTGCTTGTCCGTGGCTCTCTGTGTTGGGGGTGGGGTGTCTGTGTGCAGAGGAGCTGAGCTTCAGGCAGGAGACAGGCTCCAGATGAAGACCCAGTCTGAGGAGTCGCTGGAAAAGCCTGTTCGCTATTCTGCAGGTTGTCTCTTCACTCCGCTGCTTGCGTCCTTCGCTGTCAGGCCCGGATTTTACATTCAGCAGTGATGAACACAGAGGCGAGGAGCCTGGCGCCTCTAGCTCTCCCTGACTGTTGGGCTCTGTGTCCGGTCCCGGGGCGCCACCTGGAAGAACATGTGGAGGAGACCTTGACTGGGGCTGCCCTCGTGGTCACACCGGGTGGGGGGGGGAGTGTGTGAGGCGTGAGCTTCCCGTCTGGCTGCCTGTAGTTGGGTCAGAATCACTTTGGAGAGCTGGATAATTTCCCCCCAGAGCTGGGGATTGAACCCAGGGCCTCCAGCGTGCACGGCAAGCATTCTGCCACTGAGTCACACCCCAGTGCTGGGTTCCACCATTCTGTGTCATTCTGTCAGTTGTGTAATCAAAGACTCATCCCTGCTCTTTAGATCTCCTGGTGCTCCTGTTATCTTCATGCCCATCCCCCTTTCCTTTGCTATCCCTAATCTCTGGAGCCACTATTTTTTGTTTGTTTGTTTTGTTTTGTTTTGTTTTTTGAGACAAGGTCTTGCTAGGTAGTTCAGGCTGGTCTTGAACTCACTATGCAGCCCAGGCAGGCCTCAAACTCATGGCGATCCTCCTGCCTCAGCCTCCTGAGTACTGGGATTACAGGTGTGCGCCCCCACGCCCGGCCCTTGGGGCCCTATGTTCCATTCCTATTTTGTCACTTTGAGAATGTACTATAAATGGGATTGTGCCGTATGTGACTCCTTGCGGCTGCCTTTTTTCACTCAGTGTAATGCCCTTGAGCACCATCCGAGGTGTTGCGTCTATTAATAGTTTACTGATGGGTAGTGTCCCATGGTCTGGTATCTGAACATTTAATCTATTAAGGGAGGTTTTTCCTTGTTCCAATTTTTGGCGATTATAAGGAAATCTACAATGAATGATCAAGCACAAGTGTTGTAAGTTTTTATTTATTGAAAATTGCTGGGTAAACTGCAATTGGCGATCATATGAGTGTGTTTATTTTTTATTTTTTGGTGCTGGGGATATAACTCAGGGCCTTGTGCTTATAGGCAAGCACTCTAACCACTGAGCTGAATACCCAGCCCCATGTGTTTAGGTTTTAAAGAAATTGCCAAACTCTTTTCCAGAGCAGCTGTGTTACTTTATGTGCCTACCACCACTATGCGAGAGTTTCTTTAGCTCCTTGTTGGCAGTGGGCACTGTCGCCTTCTATTTCCGCCCCTCTGTTAGGCGTGCTGATAGCTCCTGCTGTCTGGATCTGTACCCCTCCAATGGCTGATGAAGCGGAACATCTTTCATGTGCTTACTTGCCATCTGTAATTCTTTTTGGTGAAATGTCTCTTCGTGTCTGTTGTTTCTTATTTTGAGGGTTACACGTTAAGTCTGATCGGAGGTGTGGCAGGGAAACGCAGCTTTTTTTTTTTGCTATTTTTAGTGCTGAATGGATACTAAGAATTGAAATTTCTAGTCTTAGAAGATTCGGATATGGGCAAAATGGCTTTGGTAGTTTATACTCCCTCTGGCGCTTCTTTGGGTCCCCATTTCCATATATCTTCATAAATATTTAATGTCATTAAATTTCTTTTTTGTGCCAATTTGATAAGTGATAATGGAGCCAACTCTTTTTATCTGCATTTCTCTGAATATTAGTAAGGCTGAGCGTGTTTTTGTAATTCTTCTGGCATTTGTATTACTCTTTTAAGAATCACACGTTCGAGGGGCTGGGGATTTAGCTCAGTGGCAGAGCGCTTGCCTGGTAAGCGCAAGGCCCTGAGTTCGATCCCCAGCACCCAAACAAAACAAAACAAAACCCACTCGTGGGCTGGGGGTATAGCTCAGTGGTAGAGTGCTTGCCTAGCATGTGCAAGGCCCTGGGTTTGATTCCTAGCGGTGCAAAACAAAGACAAACCCAACTTTAATCACACAGATAATATATGCATTTTTCTTTATCATCCTTTTTAAAAAGGAAAACAGCCAGAAAAACTAATGTCCTCTTTGAATACCATCCTATCTCTTAACATTATCTCCCAAACTTGGTAATTTAAAGGGACCATCTGTTATCCGTAAGGTTAGCTGGGTGGGTGAACCAGGTTGGGCTGACTTCACTTGGGCATCTGCGCTTGGTTGTTCGAGATGGCCTGGACTGGAGTAACTCTGCCCTTCTGCACGTTACCATCGTGTCCTGCTCCTCGGTGTTCAGGGAATGTTCTCATCACAAGGGAGTAAGAGACATGCAAGTACTTTCTGAAGAACTTTCGTAGACCAGTTTTGCTGCTGTCCCATTGGTAAGTCACATTAAGAGGTGGAGCGAGGGATGCTACTCAAAGGCACAGACACAAGCAGCCATGTAAGTTTGGGGCTGTTAGTGCAGTCAAGCTACTCTCCACAATCCACCCTTTGGTCACAACTAACCCTCTCCCATATGCACAATATGCTGACCCCCATTCTAGGATGCCCGGGACATGATCCACAGTCACACTGTAAGCTTCGGTCGAGGATCTTGTGTCTATATCAGGCTCGCATGTGGCTCCTCGGTGCAGTGTCTCTTGGTCTGGGGACCTATGAACTAAAAAGATAAGCTACACCTCCTCACTATGACATACGGTGGTGAGACAGGGACAGGACAGTTGCAATAGATGGTCCCCTTTAATAAGGGGAAGAACAGGAAGTACATCACTGTCCGTAGGTGGGACAAAAATCAAGCTGGGAAAGTGTTGCTGGCTTCCCCTACTTTGGCAAGACTTTCCCTTTTTGATAGGTCTTCAGGAATGGTGTGTATCTCTTGATTTGCACCCATTGTGTCCTTTGGAATTGGCTTTCTCACTCATTCTCTGAGACCCTTGGTTTCACCCACTGCGATAGCTTTCCTTTTCCGTTACACTCCTTGGCCACTTCTGAAGAGAAAATAGATGTGTCAGACAATTTCTCAGCCTTCTTTCTGTCCATAGCCCTTTTCTACATTTGGAACAGTTTTAACCCAGGCGGGGCGCTTCTTAGGCACCCTCGAAAACCTTGTGGGTTTTCTGTGCATCTTATCCATTTAACACCCTTTGTCAAAGGCCGCAGCCAGACTTCTGGAGAACTTCATGTTTTCTATCCTTAATCACTACTGCTTTGGGCACACAAGATGATGTTCTTAAGGTTTCCTAGATCTCTGTCTGGCTGGGGGAGCTGTAAGGCAGTACTAGATGCATTTATCCAAGCTCTGCTTTGGTCACTTTTCCTGCTGCCTGATTGGCGGAAACAAATCACACAGCTGAGCGCTAGTATGGGCAAACACCACGAAAAGGGGCGGAGTCAGGGAAGCATGGAAAATTAGGGCTCGAATGCAATCTGTCTACCATAAAAGGTCATTTTGAAAAGTTTGATGTGATTTCTTGTGTGTGCGTGTTCATCAGTGTGAATGGTGTATCAGTCTGCATCTTGCTATTTTCACTTAATATCTTTTTGCGATCTGTTCCTTTTAACTGCTATAAGGATTTCACTGGCTGAGTATATAGTGCATTTTATTGAGCCATTTCTATGATGAACATTTCAATTATTTCTAATTTTCTCATTATTACTATATTTCATATAGTCTAACACTTACCTTTGTCATTTTAACATTTTTGAGAGTTACAGTATCTTATAAGTATTTGGAAATTTTATTCTCATTGGCATATAAAATAATAATGCATCTTGTGGTCAGGATCATCCTAAGTTTGATGAAATATGGTATAAACATTAATGATCATCCTGCTTTAATTGATTGTCAGATCATTGTAACTGTTTGTACTTTTGCCATTGCTCTCCTTGCTAATAATTGATTCATCCTTAGAGTTCTCAGGATTTGCCAACATGACACAATGTAAAATTGTATCTCATTGAATTTTTTTTTTTTTGATTGTTGGGGCTCAAACTCAGGGCCTTGTGCTTATAAGGCAAGCACTCTAACCACTGAGCTAAATCTCCAGATCTTATTGAAGTTTTGAGGTAGTGTCTCATCTCCTTGTAGATGGGTATGTAGCTCAGTGGTAGAGTACTTGCCTAGCATGCACAAGGCTTTGGGTTCAAATCACACACACGCACACGCGCACATCTCTTTGTGTTGTGTTTCCCTGTTGATCAGTGATGCTGAGCATCTTTGTGTGTGCTCATTGGTCATTTGTGTATCTTCTTTAGAGAAATGTCTAACCAAATTTTTTTGTCTAGTTTTGAATCAGGTTTTTTTGTTGTTGTTGTTTAGTTTTAGAAGTTCTCTATGTATTCTGGTTATTACTCCTTTCTTGAATATATGATTTGTATTTTCCCAGTCTTGAGTTAGCTTTTTAGTCCTTTGAGGTGTTTGTGTGTGTGCGCGTGCGTGTGCGCGTGTACATGTGTGTGATTTGAACCCAAAGCCTTGTGCATGCTAGGCAAGTACTCTACCACTGAGCTACATACCCAGACCTGATACTATCTTTTTTTTTTTTTTGGTGCTGGGGATCGAACTTGATACTGTCTTTTGATCTACTATATTTTTAAAATTTCACGAAGTCCACTTTGTCTATTTTTTCTTGTATTGTCCATACCTTTGGCATTGTATTTGAGTGGATTCTATTTCTTTGGTTTGTATGTATATCTCTTAGCCACTACCATACAGTTTTGATTACTGTAGCTTTGAAGTGAATTTTGAAAGCAGGAACTGTAAATTCTTGAGCTTCATTCCTCTTTTTCTTGAGATGCCTGGATGAGATTCTATATGATTTTTAGGGTAGGTTTTTTTATTTCTGCAAAAAAGCTACCAATAGTTGAACAGGAATTGTATTAATTACTTTGGGTAGTGGTGACAGCTTAACAGTATTAATTCTTCTAATCCATGAATATTATGTTGGATTTTGATTGCTGTGAGAAAATACCTGCAATAGATCAACTTAAAGAGGAAAGATTTATTTTGACTGATGGTTTCAGTGCATGGTCGCTTGGATCTGTTGCTTCGGGCTTGTGGTAAAGAGAATGTAACGCGGGAGTGCGTGGTGCAGTGATGCTGCTCAGCTCACGCAGGCCAGGAAGGAGAGGGAGGAGGGGGTCAGGGTCCCGGTGTCCTCCTCAGGGCCCGTCCTGGTGACCTGCTTCCTCTAGCCAAGCCCTGCAGAAGGCTCCACCAGTCCAGTAGCACCACCAGCAAGGGACCACGAAGCCTTTAGCACATCAGTTTTGGGGGACATTTAAGATCCAAACCATAACAAATGAAATGTGGAATAGACTTAATTTCTTTCAGCAATATTTTTCAGTTTTCTTTGGAAAAGCCTTTTATCTCCTTAAGTTAATCCTAAGTATTTCATTCTTTTTGACGCATTTCTAAGTGGAATTATTTTTGTAAATTCCTCTTCAGATAGTTCATTGGGAAGTATGGAATGCAACTGAGTTTCAGGGGTTGGCTTTGTATTCTCCTCTTTACTTATTCATGTATTAGTTCTAACTGTGTTTTTGTGTTATCTTTAGAGTTTTCTACATAAGATCATACTATCCGCAAATAGCAATCATTTTGCATCTTTTCCTTGGACGCCTGCATTGAAATTTTATTGAAAAACATTAGAAAGTCATTCCCACTGTCCAGAGCTATCTTTGTTTACAAGGATAGATTATTTTAATTTATGGTTTCTATTTGTTTATTTGTACTTTAAATAATCAAAGGTGTAGCAGTGAGTTAGTTTCTTAGGAAATGTCATAAAGTATAAAGGTTAGAATTATATTAAATTCATAAATTATATACAGTCTGGGTCTAGTTTAAAAACTTTGTTCATTATATGGAAAAATACTGAGACGTGTTAGCAGACACACTGATGTAATCATCACCCACTACCCCAGCTTTGATCTAAGAATGTCAATGAAATGCTTATTTAGATTAATTTTGCTTTAGATTATTAGGTTTATTTAACTTAATTCACTTTAGATTAATATCATTTAGGTTAAAAATAGTAGAAGAGATATTACAAATACAGCCACATTCCCTTGCTTGCCTTTACCTTATCCTAACCTTTCACTCCCACGCCTGAGGTCATTGTTAACATGGTTGCCATTATCACGTATGCTTTTATAGTATCATCACCCAGAATGTTACAGTGACATGAAGTTAAATGTTTTGTGTGTTTTAAAAATGTTATATAAGTGGCATACTGTGTATCTTTATGTAATTTGCTTTTTTAATGCAACAGTGTATTTCTGAGATTTAGCCATGTTAATAAATTAACTCCATTTCATTTGTTTAATGTTCCATTCTGTAATTATACAACTTATCTGTTCTTTGCTGATGGTGATTCAGATTGTTTCCAATTTCTGTTTATTATAAATAGTGGTACAATGAACATTCTTTACTACATACGCACAAAGAAGCATTTCGAGTTT
>PVJO010028305.1:0-18390 GCA_004026905.1 Hystrix cristata
GAGTATTTCAGATTTTGATTTTCAAATAAAAGATGCTCGACTAGTATTTGTCTCAGGGCTACTGTCTACAGAACTGTTGTGCTTAATTTTGCCTGAAATTATGCACTTGTCCCTTGTTCACTTCACAAATACTTACTGTATGTTAGTATATGTTAAGGACAATTCTTGAGGCTGGAAATGTGAAATCTGGGTCATTAATGAGGTCGCTGCGCCATCCAGACTGAGGTGTGCCTCTGGGGAAGTCGAGAAGTCAGACAGTGCACAAGCAAAGAGGTGCATGGAATATGTAATTTGTGTGTGCGTGGTTGAATCCAGGACCTTATGCATGCTAGGCAAGTGCTCAACCACCGAGCTGCACCCCAGCCCTCATAATACGATTTTGGAGGGGCAACACCTCAGCTCTTGCCTGGTAATTGCGAACAGCAGCTGGGCAGCGCGGTACCGTGTGTTAGGAGAATGCGAGTGGACGTTGGCGAGGAGCAGGCGTCGACCGAGCCTCAGGCACGCTAAGCTCCGGGTCTTCCTCCGATCTGACTCTTGCACAGGGCCGAATGTGGGGTCTTTCACACTCATCTGCAATTCTCACGTCTCTGTGTAAAGGGCATATTAGTAGTTCATTGATTCAGATGGGAGGCCCAGAGCAAAAGCGTGAATCTCTTAAGGCTCCAAATTGATCACACAGCACATCTCACCTGTGACTGCAGTTCACGCCGTTTCTCTGGATCATCGTCTGTGTATGTGAATACTGCTCATGAATCCTCTCCTGCCTGCGTTTCATGCTGAAGGGCAGAAATAGAAACACTTTTACTACATCACAACAGAGCCAGTGTCTGCCCTTGACTTTCAAAGCTGCTTCGGTAAAGCTCCTATCTGCTTAGTGGGGAAGAGAAGGGAGGGGAAAGCCGTTTGTGAAAATTGACCTCGCGCAGCGGCTCAGTGGTTCCTAGGTCTCAGCCTCTTCCAAGCTGATGGGCTGTGCGGCCTTCCTTAGGAAAGGGATGGAAGTCAGAGCTGAGACACAAACAGGAAGCATTTGCTTGCAGGCACCACCTCTTTAAATAGCCCTGCACAGTGGGAATTCCTTCTGTTGCCCTTTGTCTGGGCCACCAGCGCTGTCCCATAGGAGGCCGGGGCACCCCCAACGCTCAGCAGCCTGGGGCAGTGGGTGCGGGAGATGGGCTCCCTGCCACCAGGCCATGAGGGGACACCTCGTCAGAGGGGCTCTGTGCTGTTCCCTTAAGAATTCCCTCCTGGCAGCGTCTAACCTGCTGAAGGGTAAGGCTCTGAACACTTCCTAAATCACGTTTTTCTGCAGACTGCTTCTTACTTTTATTTAAAAGTGGAAGAACAGGTGTAAAAGGTTGTAAAAGCTCTTTGTTAAGATCCTGTTTGAGGTGGATGCATGGGAGTTGCTAATAGCTTCGTTAGAAGTTTATAGATGCTGTTGTGTCAGTTGGTAGTAATAGATGGTAACTTTTTTCACCTTTGAGGCAGATTTTTGTTATGGTGCGGATATGAATTTCTAAAGCCCAAAGACAGAAGGGAAATAGATAAGTCCTGTTACTGATTTGAAGAGTAGTTAAAATGAGATCATGGCAGGTGCTGAAAAACAAATAGCTTAGAAGACTTTGGATTCCAATTCCTGTTTTTGTGCTGGAGGCTTTAAACTTATCTAATCCAATCTTTCCAGATCATTATCTAATTTAAGGACATCTACCGGGTAGCGAGTGACCTTCTCCAGTCTTTCATGGAATCAGTGCTTATCTGGTGTCACCACCTTTCCTCTGCTTTGCAGGGGACAAAGGCCACGAGCCAGAAGTGGCCACCACCTGGTCTTGCAGTGGACAGGTGGGCAGGGAAGCGCTGTGCCCTGGACCCGTCCTGGAGCCTTCTCTTCCCTCCTGCACCTTCGGCCACCTGAGGAGCCTCCTGGAAGGAAGAGTATATGCCAGGACCCGGCGGGGGGGGCCCCACCGCAGAGGCTGGTGTGCAAAACACACAGGCTTCTGTGCAGACCCTGGTTTACTTGTCAGAGCACCGTCATCCATGTGGCGCTGATCAACGGCGCTCAAGTTGTCCTTCATTTTTGCTCTGGGTCCTGTCCTTTGTGCGAGTTGTGGGAGGGGAGGAGGGGCCTCAGGAGAGGGGTGCTGTTCTTCATCTGGATTTCCTTTCCTTTCCATTAGACGTGACTCCTCCAGTTCAGAGTGTTATGGATTCTTTTTACTTAAGTGGTATTATCTTTGTATTTACCGAACTGTCTGTATTGGTTCCTTATTGTTTGTAAATTGCTTTACTAGTCTATTTTGTAACCAAAAAGTAAAGTCTACTTTGACCCCAAGTTGGTCTTGCTGAAATGCTGCTTGTTTGTATAGTCTTTGGAGAGCAGACAAGAACTTTTTTTTTCTTTTCGTTCCGCCTGGGATTTCAGATGGCATAGATAAGACCAAGTAAGATGCGTGATGACATCTACATTTCCACCGTGATGTCTGGGTGTCCATCTGCTCAGTGTGCTACTATGTGAAAATAAAGATGTGTTTGATGATTCTTACTAAATGGGGAAACATTCTTCAAATCGCCTAAGTCATAATGAATTTTCATTGTATTTAGAATTTTTTTGGAAGTTTCCCACTCTATGATTTCCTTTTTTTGTAGCCCTGAATACAACCTGTGGTCCCGTTTCTGCCACCCCCACCCTGTGTGACTGTCCTTTGCAGACACATTCTATAAGGCCCTCGCTACACTCCAGCCAGGGGAGTAGCTGAATAGCACAGGGCTAATCAGAAGCAAGTTCAACAAGATAAGTCTTATGTTTAGATTGGGAAATATAAACAGAGGGCTGTGTTTCTACAATCTTAAAGGGAGGAGCATCAGACAGACAGCACTAAACATTTAGCTACCTGAGAAGGCAGAATCACCTCCAGATAAGAGCTTTTGAAGACAGTGGACACAAGGGAAGGGCCTATCAGCCAAGGTTCTGCCTGAGTACAGACTATCCTAGGAGATGAACTAAAGGAAATCAGTTTCTTTGGGTAGTAAGTAGACTGACAAAGCGCAGCGAGGACCGTGCTTCCTACTCCTGGTCAGCAAAGTGCAGGAATGTGTTTCAGTGCCTGCTTCCAACCCTAGAGGTGGTGTTTTGAATCAGGCCTGTTGACATAAACACAGGCCCTGCTTGGACATTCTCCAAGTAGAGGGTGAACAGTTCATACAAGAGGGACCATATGATGCCGGAGCAGCCCCAGGCTCTCTCTGGATGTGGGACCAGTTCTAGACGGGACAGAGCAAGATTGCACCTAAAACAGTCCTGAGTATGAGTCTACACAGAAGGAAGACGAGATTGAGGAAGAGAGTTGTGTCTTAGGGACACAAAACCTTCCGAGTACTGCAGGGTAAAGAGAGAGCTGTTTAGATGGACACTTGCTGCTAGGTGACTGGAGCGACTGGTGAATGACAGATTTACAAATTTCGGGAAGTGAGCAGAGTCCACAGGTGGCAGTCTCTGTAACTATGAAGTTGAACGTGAACAGTTCTCCGCTTGATTAAATGAGCACAAAGATTTAAACCTTTTCCTTTCCCTTCTGAGTGCGTATGGCGAAGTGGGGCCAGACAGATAAGCCATTTCCCACCTGGCTGCAGATCATACCAGCTTAGTCTTCCCATGAGTCTGACTTGGTGCCGAGTGAAAATCACTCTTTGGGACACCAATGGTCCGTTGTTTGCTTCTGAAAGACCTCGGGGAGGCCTAACGTTTCAGTGATGTGTACATTGCAGGGGTGTTTGACCATCTGTGTCGTCCAGATTATAATAGAGATGATTTTCCCTGTTTTTTCTTGCTGTTCCACAGTGCACAGCTCCTCCCAGCAGGGCTGCCATGAGTTTGGAAGGCAGTGCAGAGATGTGGGTGAGGTCGCCAATGCAGTCGTGGCAGCCAGTGCCCTTGCCAGGAGCCCTGGAGCCTGCCTGCTCCTGTAGCTATGTGTGGAGACCCTGCAGCAACTCTGTGAATATGCTGGGTGGGTTTTTTGGGAAATAAGGGTAAAAATGTAGGTGAAGCTGTAAGTTCACATTTAAAGATTCTCTTATACTCATAATTGCACGTTACACATTGTCTTTCATTTCATGCTGTGGCAACCGTGAATTATTTGGTGGTGAATTTTTATGAAGATATTATGGGGCTTATCATATGATCTACCTCTGGAAGCATCTTTAAAAAAAAAAACACCCTGAAACAATCTTTTTTTTCATTAGGGAAATTTATGGGTACCTTTACCTATATAAACTTTAATCTCTTCTAAACAGCTTTCTAATCCATGAGATAAAAGAAAGCAAACATCTCGTGTTAGGAAACCTGTTTTGGACCTTTTTGAGATGTGACTTTTTTAGTCTTCCAGCTGCCTAAGGCACCAAAGCATCTGAGGTAGAATTTTGTGGGTGTGGTAGAAGGCAGGCTGGGAAGAGGTCCTCTAGATAGACGGCTTGGTACAGGGGGCTTCAGAGACACAGAGGGAGGGGTGGAAGGAATGGAAGAATCTAGGAAACCTCTGGACCTCAGTCCATGATCCCTCTAGAGCTCTTCTGCCTAGATTCCTTTTCGTTTGCTTATTTCATGGTGCGGGAGATGGAACCCAGGGCTGCGTGCATACTAAGCACACTTTCTACCACTGAACTACATCTCCAGCTCTTCTATGCCTTTTAATTCTGGGCTCCTATACATATTTTATTTATAAAAAAAATCCTAATTCACTAAAGTTTGAAACCACTGAACAAGTAGAATTGCTCACACAACACTGGCATCCCTAAGAGCTGCAGGCTTGGTCGCTGCTTCCTTACATTCATCAAGTCTCGCTCCTACTTTTCCAGGGAGGGCACTCACTTGGGGGTCAGTTCGTATAACGTTCCTCCGGGTACACACAGGAAGTGTGCTCATTCGGTACCTTCAGTACATGGGCACCTTACAAATGCAGTTTCCTTAATCTTCACGCAAACCCCACGAAGAAAGGGTCTTCTGCAGCTTCCAAGTAAGGAAACTGAGGCACAGTGACGCTGAGTGTCTGGCCAGAGTTCATACAGTTTAGTTTTGGAGCAAGAAGGGGACACCAAGTTTGTGTGACTCTGTGTCCTTTTCTCCTTGCACTGCTGAATGAATGATGAAGTTTGTCATCTGCCTGTGCTTGTGGTGGAAGGAGCCACAGGGCTTTGAGCAGTGCGGGTGGGCTGCGTTCTTCCTGAGGGGATTTTGGATCGGGGCCAGGGCCTCGGGCATGGACTCTACCACTAAGCTACACGCCTGGCACCTGAGTCCATTTTAAACGCCGTCTGCTCCTCTTCCCCATTAGCCTATAGATCTTGGCGTCTGTATGCCTGCGTGTGTCATTGTAATTGTTATTGTTGTTGTTGGGGCAGGAGGTGGGTGCTATTGTGCGATGAGAATGGAATCACATTTTGAGGAGGAATAGATGGCAGAGAATGATGGTATGTCTTTAAGCCCCAAGTTGATCCCACAGTGTTTTCAGTAACCTGCTTACAGTTCTGGGGACTGAAGAGCAGCCTGCTGACTCCTGACACCATCTGGATTTGCTGGCTGATCTGTCTGTCACAGTCCGGCTCGGTCGCATGCTGGTGTTAGGGCTCGGGCCCTGCCCAGCGAGGGGCTGCCCCTAATCGCTGCCCTCCTCTCGCCAGCTCCCTGCGGATGCCCAGGACTCCGACCGTCCCTTTCCCTCCCTCGGCGCAGCCCCTCTGGACCCGACAGCTGGCCCTCGGTGTGGTCTGATTCCTTGGCTGGTTATCCTCACGTTGCTTCTGTTTTTAACCTGTATTCACACGTCTCCAAGACAGTTCTGCAAAGCTCTGCAGCATTCTGAATTTACCCCGCACTTCCAGGTTTGCAGTGTGACCGGGCCGGGACGCCGAGCGTCTTTCCCAGGTCGGTCCTGGTGACGCTCCTGGGGCTGGATTCCCGTGCTGCTGGAGCAGGGCAGCCCCCCTTTCCGCCCGGGATGCTGGCAGACTTGTCCCTGCTTAAGATCCATCTCACTTGGCTGGCGTTTCACGTATTGCTGTGGGCTTCTGCCGACCGGGTCCTTGATCTTTTCCATGAACTGCACTCAGCCAGGAAGCAGCCCTCTTACGTGTGCACGGCCGAAGTCTCTGGATGTCCTACTCATTCCTAGTAAATTTCATCCGGCTATTTTCAGTCTGCCAACCCTGCTCACTCAGAATTTCTTGATTTTGGATTGTAATCAAAATGATGTATTAGACTCATGAGGAAAATTTACTGAGAGAACAATTCCAAGGCTTGCAAATTCCTAATTAATCTTCTCTACCAGAGCCCGTGCTCATGACACCCGACTAAAAAACCCCCGGGGGCGTCCACAGCCTGGTGGCTGGAGTGCACCCCCCTTTCTCTGGCCTGAGAAGAGCCTGCTCGATGACCCCAGAGCAGCACTAGTCGCAGCAGCAATGCGCCTCTTGCATGCCGGGCCCTGGTCTCCCTGGACTGTGCAGCCTGCGCCATCTCCACAGCCAGGGTGCTGCCCATCCTCCTCCTGGAAGCCCTGCCTGGCTTTCACGGGTTCGACTTCTGCCTTCCCCCCATTTTCTGAGCACTGTCTAACACTCCCAGCACGTACTGTATTCTCCCCGTGTGAACCCAAATGGTATCGTGGTTGGGAGCGGACACCCTGCCTGCCCCTCCTCGCTCTCCCTCAGTGATGGCATCTGATCTCTGTGTTCTGACTGTGAGATTCTGGGGCACATCCCTAAGCTGAAAATCTAAGCTCCAAAGTGCTGCAAAACTGTTTGAGCATCGACATGACACCACGAGTGGAAGAGTCCACACCTGAATTCCCGTGGACCTGTCCCAGTCAAAACACAGGCTCACTAAAATTGTATACAATTACTGTCAGCCGAGGTGTATAATATGAATATGACATATATATAAATCTCTTGTTTAGACTCGGGTCCCATCCCCCAGATACCTCATTATATAGATATAAATATTCCAAATTCTGGGGAAAAAAAAATCCAAAGCTCTGATTCCAAGCATTTCAGATACGTGATAATAAATGTGTATCAACATTGTAATTAACATGTTTAATCATTTGAGGCCTGATTTTAACTTGGGCACTCATCCTGTCAAGCTGACTTGCATTTTGCTTTGTGTAATTGACAAAAGAAATTGTAAAACAGTTTTTTTCCTTTTATAAAGTATAATCCTTTTTCCTTTGACAATACGTCATTGTCAAGGAGAATCAGAAATGTATGGACTTGACTTTTGACATTTATCGTGGAGATTAACAATCTTTGGCCTACTAGCTCACTCAGACCTCTGCATTTATTGAAGCTTCACCCAGAATCTTGTCTTGGGCTAGGCAGTTATAGAAATGTTAAGGATCAGGTGAAATTTTTGTGTTCTCAAGCTTACTTAGAGATGGAACATACAGTGAATTAAAGGTATGTTCTAAAGAAGTCCCGAACCTAATCGCTAAGTCAGGGGTGTAGAAAGCTGGGTACACTAGAGGCCTAAATGCAAGAGTTATGTTGTCAAAACAAAAATCTCAGTATGCTAGTCTCATGCTAATGAGCATTTAATGAGGCTTCCCCAAGAAGCCTTATACAAGCTAAGAAGTTTGATGTTCCAAACTTCTTACAGTTTGATGTTCCAAACTTCTTAGCTTGTATAAAAGTTCCTTTAAAGACTTAGCTTGTCTTTTCAAACTCATCTCAGTCCCTCACTCAAATAAAATATATTAAAATTCATCCCTCATTTTCTAATAAGTTTTTTTTTTGTACAGTAGAAATGTTTGTCTGTTCTTGTTTAGCATTTTAAACATCTTCCTCATTTTCGAGAAAGATGGGTTAGGTAAAGGTAAAAAATCTACTTGGGAGACTTGCCTCTGGCAATTCTTTATTACTTTGAAATTACTCTGACCTATGTGTCTTTCCAACAAAGTTCTGGTAGAAAGCCAACCACCCTGCCACAAAAGTAAATAGAAGAGAAATCAAAATGTCACAAAGGGTGAACCTCAGGGCCCTTAGCTTATATCAGGGAGATGAACAGGGCTCCAGGTGTAGAGCCCTCGCCTGGCATCCCCAAGGCCCTGGGTTTGATCCCCAGTGCTGCAGGAGGCAGGGAAGGAAGGAGGGAGGGAGAGAAAGAGACTGGACCTACGAGGCCATCAAGCTCTAAATCAGTCAAGGCCAGATGGCTGGCCAGAACCAGTAGGTCCCATTCAGAGGGAATTGAATGGAATTTCACCTTAACCCAATATTCACTTATACCACTTCACCCATGAAGGCTGAGAAAATCAATCAGTCCTGCAGTGCATGTGGATTTCACAGCCACAAAATGTCATTTTCTTTATTTCTTGTCATATATTTTATATTCTAATTCTGAGCCCTCCATTTGGATGGATTGCAGAAAAACTTAATCTATTTGCAGCCCAAAGCCAGCCAGCTCCATCCAATTTAGCGCTTTTGAAGTTGCTTCTGGGTAAAATTGAGGAATATTAACAACTTCCCCTTTTGTGGCCCTCCTTTCTGTTCCCCTGCTGTGGCTGGAAGACTGTGCTCTGCAGGACAGCCAGGAGGCTGAGGCGGCGCTCTTCTGGCTCCTGAGTCCTCACCGGGGGAAGTGGAGGCCGTGCTGGGTGGTGGGACGCAGGGCTGCAGCTAGGGCTGGGCTGTGCCTGCAGCCACCTGTTCTGAGCTGAGCTCTGGCCTTGTTGGGTTTCTGCCCTGCCACCCGACCCTCATCTCTGCCAGCTGTCCCTGCCCCGCTCTGGGAATCATCCTGCCTCTCTGCATCCCCCAAGCAGAGCTGGGCACTCCGACCCCAGCGCCCAGCCCAGCCTGGCTGCCTCCCTGCCCATTCTGCTTGGCCCTGTCACGTGGGCCGTGTCGTCTTACAATGATCTTCTCCAGTGTTTTTCCTTCTCCTCAGACTGGAGCGGGGTGGTGTAAAACTTGTTTTGCTAGTTCATATCTCTGCAAAACTATTTTTGCCTCTCATTTGAACTACAGCCAGGAATCTGGAATCTTTGTTTGCTCATTTTTTTTTTTCCTTCCTGACAATTCTCCCTGGGCCAGAGGTGAACTGGCCGTGCCCTGTCTCCTGGGGGATGGGCAGGGAAGGGGCGAGGAGGGGTGTTTGTCCACGTCTTGTCCTTCATCCTGTCCTCCAGCCCTCCAACCTGACCCATCAGCCGAGGTCCAGAGGCCTTTCTCCCTTTCCTGGAAAGACAGCTGTGCGCAGGGCCTTCCGCACCTTCAAACAGAGTCTTGCTGTGTTGTCGGGCTGGGCTCAAACTCCTGGGCTCAAGCAATCATCCTGCCGCAGCCTCCCGATTGCTGGGACTACAGGCCTCTGCCACCTCTGTGCAGACTTCTAGTTTTAAAATGTTTTCCTAAGAAATTTGATCAGTGTATTCATGAGGGATCCCTTGGTGTGTGTGCATGTGTGTGGGGTGCGTGTGTGTGTGTGTGTGTCCTCCAAATCTGTGAGTTCCATGTCCTCAGATTCAACCAAACCTGAGATTGAAAATATTCAGGAAAAAAATACTGTGCCTGCACTGAACACAGGCAGACTTTGTTTCTGTATAACAACTACCCACATTGCACTCACGCTGTGTCAGGTATCAGAACTAATCTAGAGACTGTTGGATGTGCATGGGAGGTTCCATGAAAATGCTGTGCTATTTTTTTGAAGAAATTAATTAATTTTCTTGGTCTGTTTTAGATATACATGATGATTACATTCATCATAGGGAATTTGTAACTGTACATCGTATATCCTGAACGCTGTGCTGTTTAGTAAGAGACATGGGTACCAGGAGTTTTGGTGTCCAAGAGGATCTGGAAGCAATGCCCCTGTGGATGCTGAAGGACAGCTGTGTGTATATCAGGAGACTAGTTATATATGATATTGATACTAACTTATATAAAGGTGCATGCATACATTTATGTAAAAACACGTGTGTGGTGTGTATATGTGGATTGATAATATTAGTGTATAGTGTACATATGCTTCTATCTGTATGTATCATGTGTGTCTATACACACAGGTAGTACACATATATATTGGACAGACTTCCGGTTGGGCCTTTCTAGGAGCTGGCTACTGCGTCATGGTGCAGTTTCCTTCTTTTCCGTGGGTTCTCATCCTTCCCAGGCAGGATTGCTCTGAAATTCTAAGGTGGAGCTGGAGGGTTTTGGGCAGTGACCTGGCCTTGCCCTGGCAGCCCTGACTTTCCAGTCCTGCTCTTCCAGGTGATAGGAGGCCTCTGTTCTCAGCTTCCAGGGCTGGAGTTATGGCTTCCCAGCCTGGCTTTATTTGTGCCTGTGCCTCAGGCACTCATCTTGTTCTTGTCTCTAAAGCTGGCCCTTCTGTGGAGCCGCTGGGAGAGCCTAAGCTTGCAGGTGGCTGATAGGTGTACACAGCCCTTTCCTGCAGCCCCTGGGGCAAGCCCAGACCCTTTCTGTTAAAGACACTCACGTCTACCCCAGGGTGCAGAGTTCCCAGGCTGGACAGCTCCCTCTGCCTGCAGTGCTCTGGGCAGCGAGCTCATCACCAGCCTCCCTGGCTTTCTAGTCCCCGGTTGGGGCCGGCCAGTGAGACACCAGGCGTAGGGAGAGAGAGGGCCTGGTGTTACACACACGCCCACAGCTCTTCCCGTGGTCCCGTCCTGTGGCTCCTGTTCCCACTTGGGGGTGCTGTGGTTCTGGCGGCCCCTCCTTCCCTCTTCTGGTCTAGGGCTGAGGTTGCCTCCTCCCTGGGCCTTAATGTTGTTATTGCTGGCTTCCCCTCCTCTTGATCGCATTCTGAAAATAGCCAAGTCGCCTCCATTCAAGTCTTCCGGGTTCCCCTGTCTGAGTCTGCATCTCCTTCCCCCCTAGGCCCTCAGCGCGTCCCTGCAGCCAGAAATCCTCAGGCCCTCCCTGGGCCTAATGTGCTGAACAGACTTCTGAGCCTGGTCGCCCCCGGAGCTTTGGTAGAGAAGCAGGCTCAGGCTGTGCCCAGACTTTGAATCAGAGCTGGGGACTTAACAGGATTCCTAGACAGGAAGCAGCCAGCAGCCTTGCTGGGTTTAAGAGCCCTCTTCTCTCTCTCACTCATCTATTGTTTTCAGTAGAAACTGAAACCAGGGCCTTTGCGTTGAGGTACATCCCCAGACCTCTTTATATTTTATTTTGAGACAACATCTTGCGAAGTTGCTAAACTACCTGATTCTGAATGGAATCTCTTTTATTTCTGGGGAAAGCCCACAAATTTTCTTGCTGTTTCTGCTTCCAGCCTACTTCTCCCCTTCACCCATTTTCCTCTTACCGCTTTCTCTGTCTGTTCTTAAACTTACTGAGCCATTCTAAACTGTAGGCCCTGTGGGAGGACTGGGGATGTAAAGAATAAAGCGACACATCCCTGCTCTCCATTCATTTTAAAGAGGGAATAAAGGTTGGTCACAGTCCATTTCAATACAGTAGGAGGTATGAGCCATATCAGAGATGGGAGCAAAATTATGTGGGAGCAAAGGTCAAAGTTATCCCAATTAAAGTTACTATGCATGATGAACGAGAGAAATTCCTTTGTAAAATCCTTGAAAAGTATTGTGTTTTCTACTGTTAGTCACATTTGAAAATCTTGAGTAAAGATACTTGATTAGAATGCCCTGTCCAGAAACTTAATTCTAATGTCACATTTGACAAACAGCAGCACCACCCCCCCGCGACATCTTGCCATCTGTAGCCTCCCAGTTCTGTGTGTGACGGCAGCACATGCCTGTGGTCAGCTGAAGTCCAAGGAAATTAAAGGAGTGGATTCTTTTTTCTTCCCCCCAGGAGGAAATTCATGGCGAAAAAAACCAAACGATTACCTCACAAGCTGTCTGTGGAATTAATTTTAGTGCTTGTTAAAGAATCTCAATCTCCTTTCAAAAGAGTTCTCATAGGAGTTCCTAATTAGGTTGAGATTTTTATTACCTGTAAGCAATACTCCCATTCAAATCCTCCCTGCATAATCCACATAAGTGACATAACGCAGATTCCAAATTACCCAAGCACCAGTGGAGAAACACTACATCACATCATTAAGACGTTTTAAAAGAAATATTGGGGTTGGGGATTTAGCTCAAATGGTAGAGCACTTGCCTAGCAAGTGCAAGGCCCTGAATTCAATCCCCAGCACCCCTCCCCAAGAAAGAAATATTTAGTTAGGACTGTGACTATCGATTGATTCATCCATCCATCCTTCATCTATCCATCATCTATCCATCCTTCATCCATCCACTCAAGGGACACTAGTGTGTTACTTCTGACCTAACTCTTTTCTCACCTTCCCTGGCCCTAGAATTCAGAGATAAAGACATATGCTTCATTCTGGATCCTCAGACTTCCTTTCTCCCTCGCCTCTCCTTTCCTTTGCCCCGAGGCTACCTTGACCTCTGAGGCTTGCTCCTTCCTCTCTGGCCTTCCGTAAACAGAAGGGAGTTGGGCTGGCTCAGTGCAGACTTGCAGGAGCTGACCCCCCAAGGTGGCGCTGTCATTCCAGGACTCCTGGTGTGCTATACTCCTTACCGTGCAGGAAATGACTGAGCCAGCCAGCAGGTCTGAGGATTCCAGAGACGCAGTGGTGTTGAGCAGTGGAGAAAGGGCCTTCTGTGTCCGTGATGTAAGAATGAGCTTCTGTATAGAAGGGAGAACTAGACTGAGCTGGAGATTTACCAATTTACTGTGCCTCGGTTTACCAGTGACTCTCTACTACCCTACAGTGGCTCAAAATCAATTCCCCTGATAACTGTGAGCACTTGAAAAGCTGAAATAGAAGACGAAAGAGGTCAGAGTACAACACACATAACGAGACTATTTCAGGAAACTTTTACTTGTTATGTATATGATGTACTGCGTAGTGGGTACAGATAAGAATTGTATTTCCAGTTTATAGAGGTTGAGAGTGAACGTTGTTTGAAAAGCACTTTCCTAGGAAATACGTGCTGTTTTGAATAAGAATACGTTTTTGAGCTGAATGATTCAAAAAGAGGTACTTAACTTTAAATGGAGGGCCAGAGTCAGTTGAGCAAGACAGTATTTTGACATTAAATGACCAACCTGAGTCTCAAGTCATTCATTCATACCAGCTAAACTGAATCCTTGCAAACTGACTTGAGATAGCACCACTTAAAATTGATGAAAAGGTGCCAGCTGTGGTGGTGCATGCCTGTAATCCCAGCATTCCTCAGAGGCTGAGGCAGGAGGACCGAGGCCGAGCTGGGCTACACAGTGATTTCAAACCCAGCCTGAACTGCAGAGCAGACCCCATCTCAGAAAACAAACAAACAAAAATTTGATTAAAAGGGTGAAAACAAATCTTCCCTATAGCAAGAACGGCCATTTTAAAGCTGTTTGCTATGATGGTTAGTGTATCAATGTTAATAAATATTAAAGCAGTTTGAAATGGGAGAAAATTCCTAAAATTATCGAGTTTTCTTTTTAGAGCTCAATTTCTTATCAGCAAAGCTTTTTATACTCCAGAATTATTTTTTGGTCTAAGACTTTTGAAATATTCCATTCTATTCATTTATTCAGAGTCAAATCTTGTATTGAAATCATATTTTGAGAACAGGAAAAAATCAACTACAGTATTAATCAGCATCCAATGAATAAAGAAAATTCTTTAAGCAACATCTTTATTTATGTTTCCTTTATACTGTCATCCACTTTCACTTCTTAACTATGAGATTATCCACGACAGTGATAATGATTATTATAATAAATCATTTCTTTTCAGGGATGTGGTCTGCAAAAGGGAAAACCTTCCTTATTGATTTGTAGTTCTTTTTTTTTTTTTTTTTTTTTTTTTTTTTTTTTTTTTTTTTTTTTTTTTGGCAGCGCTGGGAATTTAACCCAAAGCAATAAAACTGAGCTACATTTCCAGCCCTTTTTTGTTCTGGGACAGTGTCTCTAAATTGCTCAAGCTGGGCTTGAACTTGTGGTCCTACAGGGTGGTAGGATTACAGGCATGTACTATCACACCTGACTGAGATGTCTTAAAGTAAAAGTTTAACCCGTCCTTTCTAGCAATCTTATCAGTTACCAAGGCTGCGTGGCCCAGCCCTCACTTCCTCCTTGACTAACGTGAGTGGTTCTGTTTCTCCAGCGCATTCCCATTTTGCAGACTGCTGCTCGCTGGTTCCTTCTCGTAGGGTAGCTTTGGGCTGCGCCTGTGCATCTCGTGTTGCTTCAGAACTTTCTGAGCGCCTGTAGTTTGCTAGGGATCCAGAGACGGAGACAGGATCCTGCGGCTGCTTCTCCCACCTACGGAGAGAGAATGTGCACAGGAGTGTCCATCACACCGGGCAAGTGGTTCCTAAGGCCACCAGCAAAGTCCTCACAGGGTAATGACATGTGAACTGGTCCTGAAAGGGTAAGCATGTCACTTGTCCTGGCAGTGCCTGGGAAAAGGACATTCTTGTCAGAGAAAATAGCCCTGCGAACGCCGGCCCGGTCCCTGGCTTGTGGATACAGAGGAGACAGGAGTGCAGGCTCGTGAGGCATTTCAGGGGACTGGCTGCAAAGAGAATTGAGAAAGATGGAGACCTGCTGGTGACATGCGTGCTCATGTGGCCCTCAGCCTTTGTGGACAGGGAGCCCGCAGGAGGCCGGTTCTGTGACAAACCCGCGCCTGAACCCCCGCGAAACCTGCGGCAGCGTGTGTCTGACAGCAGAAGACACAGGAGGCAGGACAGGCTGAGGAGGGGCGAGAGCAACACGGGGCTGAACGATGGCGAGATGGGAGAGGGACTTCACACGGTGGCCTCCTTCCCGGGGGATCCTGGTTCCTCCTCAGTCTGGAACAGCTTTCTGCGTGCCATGACACCAGCCTTTATGTAACTGGTGGGCCTGGGCATGCTGGGGTCCTATAGTGCAGGGGACAGTCCACTTACCTGCAGGCAACAAGGACGATGATTTCTAGGAGAACTTAATCACTGCCAAATTCTGAAAACATGAAGAAGAAAATACAAAGACTCTGTAACCCTTTCAGCACAGAAAGCTGTCACTAACAATTCATCACAGTCATTATTCTGTATGTATTGTATATACTTAGAAAGATTTTAGGTCCTGCTTTTCTTATTTAATTCTATGGAAAACATTTCTTCTTATGGTAAAGATTCACCATTACTCTGAGTTTAATGACCTCAAAAATCACGTTTGGTGGATGTACATAAAAACACCAAATGCTACCCTTTATTGATTATTTCTAAATTTTCATGAGGAATCTTATGTTCAACTCCTTTGTGCATACAGTTTCTAAAACTATTATTCTCATAGGCTAGATACCATAAGTAGAATTAATGAGTTAAATCACATTTCCATAGAGACTTTAATGTTCCTGTATTGCTTTTCAGTAACAATCTAAAGTAGATGCTTTAGGTTTTAGAAATATTTAACATACAGGAGAGTTTGGATTTTGGCAGCATTTGCTCTTTGAGAACAATGAATTTATTCCAGTTTGGAAGAGCTGGCAAATGGTAGTATCACAAACAAAGGAAAACCAAAGAGGGCAGGGAGAGCAGGCTTTGCTCAGGAGGTGACAAGCTGGGACTGTGCTCCACCGCGGCTGGAATGCCGCACCGCAGGACTCTGCAGCACGTGGGGCAACACTGTGCCATCCACGAGAGGGAATTCAAGGGCTGGACTCGAGAGCCGTCAGCAAACAAAGTGGCCGAGGTGGGCGAGACGTGTGGGTGAGAAGGGAGGGGCAGAGGATGAAACTCTGAGGGACACTGCTGCTTCTCTGGGTGGGGCACAGGAAGAGCTGGTGAAATAGAATAAGAGTGATGGAGAAAATCAGGAGACAGCACTGCCATAGATTTTTCAGAAAACAAACAAACAGAACGAATGGTCTACAGAACATTGCGTGTTGTCCTCGTTTACTATCCTGAAATGAAATTCATAGATTGTATACTCTCCCTCGCCACATAGCTTAAAAAAATCAATCTGTTGCCATAGCCGCAGTGTGAAGGGAAAAATTAAAGGCCAGCACGTTGCTATTTCATCGTGGAGACAAGGTGGCACAAGGAGGGTCAGATGGCTGCTCAGCTGTGGAGAGTGACCCGGCCCAGGGAGGCTGTCCCTGCAGATCAATCCACGTGAGCTACAAGGCAAAGAACCCAAATTTCCAGGATGGTGAACATTTGAACAAAACGAAGCATGCTTTTTCTTCCATTTACACTATAGCTGCATTGTTGGAAAATTCTGTGCAGAAAGACTACTTTGTATTTCAGTCTAAAATCAAACTAAACTCTGGAGAAGGAAATGAAGTACAGGTTTTCAGCCCTGGTAAATGTCTAACAGAGGGTCATGGGTGACCCAGGACTGTCCCCTGCTGCCCAGGACTGTCCCCTGCATTCCTGGGCCTGCCGAGTAAGTGTTGGACGTTGCAACATGCAGAAAGCTCTCCCACAGCATTCCGGAACACTCCCTGCCAGGGACCAGGTCCAAGGGACAAGCATGAGTTCACCTTCTCAAACACTCCTCCCTAATTCTTCATTAGATTTCTGGCTAAGCAAGAAATGGGGGAAATAACAGAATGGTGTAGTAATCGTGACCTCTGTGGAATCAGGGTTTTCCCACTGTGAAGGCACAAACTGCTCTAATCCTTTCCTTCCTCTCCGGCTATAGGTTCCTCGGTTAACTCAGGAATGTTGAGTTCTCCTTGGTAGTGTCTCAGCCTGATCAGAAATGAATCATCATTCCCTAAACCCTCCTGATCTCTGCTTACTGTCACCTGGCTCAAACTTGCCTTCTAACATTAAGCAGGGCATAATGAGGACCTTGAAAGAAACACCTTCATTATTCCAGGGTGGCATTTAGGTTGGTTGATAGTTTTCCCTTCTTCTTCCCAAAAGCCCATTCCATTTGACCTTGGAAAAGTTACTTGACTTCACTGGATTTTCCATATCGTCCTACTTAAAATACTTAGGAGGCAAAATAAATGGAAATCTCTAAAGTGCTCTACAGACGCAAGGCCCATGACTGAATATAGTAGGCCTGGGTGTGTCAGGGTAGGTAAGGTCTCCTTATGCTCAGAATATAGAAAAATGGGGAATGTCCCTCCTCCAGTATTTCTTTGAACTGTTAAGTATACAGATCCTGGATGCTTTTCTCATACATCCCTCTATTTCATGTTTACTTTTTTCTTTTCTCCTTCTTTCCTCAGCTAAAGAAAGTGGAACGGATTTGGGGTAGATGGAAATAGTATATGAAGAAGGGAATTAAATTAGGACTTTGGAGGTTATGTTCTGAGTGAAAGGGAGCAAAAGAATCGTAGTTGATTTTCAGGAAACTCTGAATGTTTCCCCCATCTTGCCCCACATGTGCATCTGTATTGTGAGTTGTGAAACATCTGTTGGCGCTGTATGTGTGTCCACGCCTGTGCGTGCGTGCCTGGGTGTGAGTGTGGTGCTGGGGATTGAATCTGGGGCCTGCCGCATCCCAGGCACGTGCTGTGGGGATCGAACTCAGGCCCTTGTGCTTGCAAGGCAAGCACTCTAATCACTGAGCTAAATCCCCAGCCCCTGAATGAAAGTTTTTAGACCCCGCCTCCCTCATTAATGTGGGAGTGCCCCTGGTTCATCCCCGCAGTAGACAGGCAGGCGAGTGTTACACTTGGAACATTCTTTAACATGATAAAAGTAATTCTTTATTCACTTTTGATCAGGAAAAATAAAATTATCAGATGACAGACACTGCTGAGCTACATGTCCAGGTAAAGGCCTGCAGTGTTTCTCATCCAGAAAACGCGTGTGGAGTGCAGGTCTAGACTGACGGTGCCGCAGAAGAGATGCACAGAGAACCGACTGTGCTGGAAACAGCTGCCCCGCGTGTGCTCTTGTTTTCCGCAGCACATCTCAGTAAACACCACAAGTGCTGCCTTGCAGCTTCTCTGGTCTCCTCCAAACTCTTCTTGACAGACTTGCAGGTTTTGTTCTACTTCGTGCTTTCTTTCCTTCATAATGCAGTAAGTAAATTGTAGCAGCTTTCGATTCATGTTTCTAACTTCAGAAGAAACTGGCACTTTTTACAGTTGGCTTCCTGACCTTCGGCATGTGACAGGCACGTGGGGACGGTCCCCGCCACCTCCGTGAGTCCTTGCGGGACCGAGCTGGGTGCCAGTCACTTGGTTTCTGGAGGCACTGCGTTTTGGAACCTGGTTTTAAAAATTTCCCACTGGCCTCCGGTTTTTCTTGGAAATGCTGTTGGTTTGCTTTAAAGGTCTAACTTTCATTTCAGATCTCGCTGAGTAACACAACTTGAGCCTCTGAATTCGAAAATCAAATGATCAGTTTAATTTTTCAATGGCGATTTTCCCTCGATGCACAAAGAAAAGCTAAA